>JAODAL010005787.1:0-139878 GCA_025379985.1 Phyllomedusa bahiana | reverse complement strand
ACCCCTTTTTTTTTAACAAATTTTGGGCTTAAAATTCCCTTTTATAAACTTTTATTTTTTTTTGGGCACAAAGTTTATGTTTGCGCTAAAATACTTTTCTTAACTTTATTAGCACCAAAATATGTTAAGAAAAGTATTTTGGCGCCAAAATCCGTAAAAAAAGTATTTTTGGCATGAGAAGCGAGAACTTTATTAGCGCCAAAATATGGTAAGAAAAGGATTTTAGTGCCAAAATCCATAAAAAAACGGATTCTGGTGCCAAAATCCTTAAAAAATAAATTTTTAGCATCAGAAGCGAGAACTTTATTAGCACCAAAATCCGTAAATCAAAAAGACTTTAGGGGAAAAACCGTAAAAAAACGTATTTTTGGCGACAAATGCGAAATAACACTATTAGCGCCATAATCCATAAAAATACAGATTTTAGCATCAAAATCCATTAAAAAAAAGTATTTTTGGCGACAAACGCAAGATAACTTTATTAACGCCAAAATCTGTAAAACGACTTACAAGATGACATATAAATGCAATGATGTGCTTTATATCCCCTTTTGTAGGGGGAGTTACATCCAATGGCTTAATTTATGCATACATTAAAAAACAGGCTTAAAGACAAGCAAAAACCGCGTGTAAAAAATGCAAATCGGGGCAAAAAACGTCTGTTTTTTCAGCTGCTTTTGACAGGCAGGGGGCAGAAAACTCAGTTTCATGAACGTTTTTAGTAATTCGTTTTTAGGTTGTTTTTTGTCCACTGCAGTGTAGACATAGCCTTAGGGATGTGTGTGAGTGGAAATCTATATCCGTAAATAGTAATTCTGTACAGGGTTACGAAGTTGTTTACAAAGTAATCAGTGCACTTTCCATTACTCAGAATATTTTTATGACACTGATAATCTAGAATGCAGTAAAATTGTTTTACCTTAGCAAGTTTACTCAATTTACTTGAATCAAGCATACTTTATGAGAGCAAGAGTGCTCATCTGTATTTGAGAATCGTAGAAATGAATGAAGCAAGCCACGCAAGCGTGGCAATCTCCACATTCTTTGAAGCCAGTAATGAGCCAGATGCAACTTTGAAGTTAACTGATTACAGTACTACTATAAGGGGTTAATATAAAAAGGAAAACATGATTAAATACAGTAAGTAGCTTTTAAGATGATTAAAGATGTATTCAAAATAGGTATCACACATAGTAATTGCCTCCCAATCTAAAAGCTGATTATGCCGCCCTTATCAATAACAACTGCAGTCAAATATTTGTGCTAATTTGTATAAGTTGCTTATAATGCTGTGGTAGAATTTCAACCCACCCTGCTCTGCAGAGTTTTTGAATTCGACTACATTAGAGGATTTTTTAGCATAAACTGCCCATTATAGGGCTCTCCACAGCATCTCACTTGGATTCAGGTGAGAATGAGGCCAATTCAGAACCTTAAAGGGGTTGTCTCGCTACAGGGATTGCTTTTTTTGTTAAAGATCTTGCAAAAACAAGTCACTTTGATATATGTGTCCATTAACAGCATCCTACCTATTCTGAGATTTCCCTTCTTGTATGGGCTGCATCAGCTCTTCAGGTCTCTATTGCTACAGACCTGTTTGATCTCTCCTGAAAGGCTGACAGCAGTGGTTGCTATAGCTACAGACCTGGCGTCTACTGCAGCCTAGTAGAAGCCAGTAAACACGCCCCTGAATTCAAAATGAAACCAAGAAAACAGGACTGAGGTAAGATGAATCAATGTAGTGAGCAGGCCCGGACTGAGCACCTGCCAAGCCGGGCAAATGCCCGGCGGGCCGTGTGACTCCTGGGCCGCCTGCATTACATACGATCAGCTGACGCTGCTCCTACCTTCTTTAATACAGGAGCAGCGCCGCTGTTAAGGATATTATGTGTAGCTGTGGAGGGCCACGGCCGCTGCTGTGGGCCACTCCGCCCCGGTGTCCGTGCTGGCAGCATCAGGAGTCGGGACTCGCAGCATCAGACATCAAGTCTGTGCTGGCCACGCAGCTCCGCAGCGGCTGCTTCCCTTGCTAAGACAGGAGGCGGCTTGGGCAGCACAGTGAGCTCAGGGGGCGGGGCCGGCAGCTCTGCTCACAGGAAAAGAGCACTGACTGCCTGGCTCTGCCTCCTCAGTGCTCCGGCCCCGCCCCCTGCAGGCCTGGCAGGACGCTGAGCAGAGGAGCTTCCTGCCTATCCAAGAAGATACCTGCTCCTGCGGAGGACCAATCAATGAGGCTAGTAAGTGTCCTTCAATTTACTACTGGGACCTCACAAGCAAGCCTGCCTCCACCTCCCCTGGGACCTCACCATCTAGCCTGCCTCCACCTCCCCTTGGCCTCACTATCTAGCCTGCCTCCACCTCCCCTGGGACCTCACTATCTAGCCTGCCTCCACCTCCCCTGGGACCTCACTATCTAGCCTGCCTCCACCTCCCCTGGGACCTCAATATCTAGCCTGCCTCCACCTCCCCTGGGCCTCACTATCTAGCCTGCCTCCACCTCCCCTGGGACCTCACTATCTAGCCTGCCTCCACCTCCCCTGGGACCTCACTATCTAGCCTGCCTCTACCTCCCCTGGGACCTCACTATCTAGCCTGCCTCCACCTCCCCTGGGACCTCACTATCTAGCCTGCCTCCACTTCCCCTGGGACCTCACTATCTAGCCTGCCTCCACCTCCCCTGGGACCTCACCATCTAGCCTGCCTCCACCTCCCCTGGGACCTCACTATCTAGCCTGCCTCCACCTCCCTGGGACCTCACTATCTAGCCTGCCTCCACCTCCCTGGGCCTCACTATCTAGCCTGCCTCCACCTCCCTGGACCTCACTATCTAGCCTGCCTCCACCTCCCTGGGACCTCACTATCTAGCCTGCCTCCACCTCCCTGGACCTCACTATCTAGCCTGCCTCCACCTCCCCTGGACCTCACTATCTAGCCTGCCTCCACCTCCCCTGGGACCTCACTATCTAGCCTGCCTCCACCTCCCCTGGACCTCACTATCTAGCCTGCCTCCACCTCCCCTGGGCCTCACTATCTAGCCTGCCTCCACCTCCCCTGGGACCTCACTATCTAGCCTGCCTCCACCTCCCCTGGGACCTCACTATCTAGCCTGCCTCCACTCCACCTCCCCTGGACCTCCCTATCTAGCCTGCCTCCACCTCCCCTGGGACCTCACTATCTAGCCTGCCTCCACCTCCCCTAGGACCTCACTATCTAGCCTGCCTCCACCTCCCCTGGGACCTCACCATCTAGTCTGCCTCCACCTCCCTGGACCTCACCATCTAGCCTGCCTCCACCTCCCCTGGGACCTCACCATCTAGTCTGCCTCCACCTCCCTGGACCTCACCATCTAGCCTGCCTCCACCTCCCCATGACCTCACTATCTAGCCTGCCTCCACCTCCCCTGGGACCTCACTATCTAGCCTGCCTCCACCTCCCTGGACCCTCACTATCTAGCCTGCCTCCACCTCCCTGGACCTCCCCTGGGACCTCACTATCTAGCCTGCCTCCACCTCCTCTGGGACCTCACTATCTAGCCTGCCTCCACCTCCCCTGGGACCTCACTATCTAGCCTGCCTCCACCTCCCCTGGGACCTCACTATCTAGCCTGCCTCCACCTCCCCTGGACCTCACTATCTAGCCTGCCTCCACCTCCCCTGGGACCTCACTATCTAGCCTGCCTCCACCTCCTCTGGGACCTCACTATCTAGCCTGCCTCCACCTCCTCTGGGACCTCACTATCTAGCCTGCCTCCACCTCCTCTGGGACCTCACTATCTAGCCTGCCTCCACCTCCCTGGACCTCACTATCTAGCCTGCCTCCACCTCCCTGGACCTCCCCTGGGACCTCACTATGTAGCCTGCCTCCACTTCCCTGGACCTCCCCTGGGACCTCACTATCTAGCCTGCCTCCACCTCCTCTGGGACCTCACTATCTAGCCTGCCTCCACCTCCCTGGACCTCCCCTGGGACCTCACTATCTAGCCTGCCTCCACCTCCCCTGGGACCTCACTATCTAGCCTGCCTCCACCTCCCCTGGGACCTCACTATCTAGCCTGCCTCCACCTCCCTGGACCTCCCCTGGGACCTCACTATCTAGCCTGCCTCCACCTCCCTGGACCTCCCCTGGGACCTCACTATCTAGCCTGCCTCCACCTCCCTGGACCTCACTATCTAGCCTGCCTCCACCTCTCCTGGACCTCACTATCTAGCCTGCCTCCACCTCCCTGGACCTCACTATCTAGCCTGCCTCCACCTCCCTGGACCTCACTATCTAGCCTGCCTCCACCTCCCTGGACCTCACTATCTAGCCTGCCTCCACCTCCCTGGACCTCACCATCTAGCCTGCCTCCACCTCCTCTGGGACCTCCCCTGGGACCTCACTATGTAGCCTGCCTCCACCTCCCTGGACCTCACTATGTAGCCTGCCTCCACCTCCCCTGGGACCTCACTATCTAGCCTGCCTCCACCTCCCCTGGGCCTCACTATCTAGCCTGCCTCCACCTCCCCTGGGACCTCACCATCTAGCCTGCCTCCACCTCCCCTGGGACCTCACCATCTAGCCTGCCTCCACCTCCCCTGGGCCTCAGTATCTAGCCTGCCTCTGGGCCTCACTATCTAGCCTGCCTCCACCTCCCCTGGGACCTCACTATCTAGCCTGCCTCCACCTCCCCTGGACCTCACTATCTAGCCTGCCTCCACCTCCCCTGGGACCTCACCATCTAGCCTGCCTCCACCTCCCTGGGCCTCACTATCTAGCCTGCCTCCACCTCCCCTGGGCCTCACTATCTAGCCTGCCTCCACCTCCCCTGGGACCTCACTATCTAGCCTGCCTCCACCTCCCTGGACCTCACTATCTAGCCTGCCTCCACCTCCCCTGGGACCTCACTATCTAGCCTGCCTCCACCTCCCCTGGGACCTCACTATCTAGCCTGCCTCCACCTCCCCTGGGCCTCACTATCTAGCCTGCCTCCACCTCCCCTGGGCCTCACTATCTAGCCTGCCTCCACCACCCCTTGGGCTTCACCATGTAGCCTGCCTCCCCATGTAGCCTGCCTCCACCTCCCCTGGTCCATTACCTGCCACATCCTACTCAGCCATCTGCTCCTGTGGGTCCTCCTTATTTGCAGACCCTAGTAGTTGGTAAGTAGGATTTGTGTCAATATCCTTTGTGCCCAACTCCCCATGTAGAGGCCCAGACTATTTCCACTGGGATGCTGTAAACTAGGCTGCTTAACTGCTGCGCATCTCCCAGGCATCGGCAGGGCCAGACTGGTGGGATGTCGGGTTCTGGACTGCTGTGGCCTATTTATCAGCCTGCTTTATGTAACTACCTACCTAATTTGGGGCCTATATTCTTACCTACCTGCCTAATTACTTACCTACCCAAAAGGGGGTCTACCTATTTATTGAATTTAGGAGCGTACCTATGTCCTGTATGAAGGGTTAACCTACCTATTATATAAGGAAGCAAAAAAATAACTAAGACTGTGTACAGAAGCGGGAGCCCCACAGCTGTCTGTAGAAACTTTAACTGTTAGGGGCACAAAGGGGTCACTATAACCATTTGGGTTGCTTTGCATTGGGAGTTTGTACACAGGTGGGGCAGAAGTAAAGAGGTGTTGTCAAAGTGTGAAGTCTAAGATGTTTGTGTGGTAAATTCTGCAGAGACGAGTTACGGCTGGAGACGTTCTCATGGCGGTTTGGGCTGGATGAAGAAGAAAAGGAGAAGAAAGCGACTCTCAACAGATAAGCCGTCTCCTGTGAGTCCCTGGGTGTCCGGGGTTATTTTGCTTCTGTTGGATCAGTCATGTGATGGTGACCACTGGTGATTTGACCACTACATAGCGGTATTGTAAGTTATATCAGCGCTTGTATAGTGGCAGCGTACACTTGTCCCTAATTGTAAGAATAGGAGTTTCTGTGCACCAGTTTTACTTTCTTGCTGATGTTTATAGCAGAGTGGCGGATATTGTATGTGGGCTGGTGTGGGTTTTGTGCCAGGGCTGCTTTTTGGTCCCAGTCCGGCCCTGGTAGAGAGACAACCCCTTTAGTCTTTTTACCAGTTAGAGGTGGACTTAAATTATCATGCTGTATATCCCAACGTGAGTGAAAATCTGTAATGCCAAATATTAATTCTGCACTAGGTTATTCTGTTGTTTGCAAAGTTATCAGAAAGTGAACTTTCCATTTCTTGGAATATAATACTGGTGGTCTAGAATGCAGTAAAATTGGGTTACTTTATCAAGTTTACCCAATTTAGTTAAATTAGGTAGTTAGTGTGGGTATGAAATACCAATAAACGTTTGTCATTGTTACTGTGATGTTAGAGGAAAGTAGATAATAAGGTAATCTTTTGCATTAAGATATTTATAGCTGGCTGTTTGAGTTGGAAGCACACCTTTTTGGTTCTTTGTGAAGTAAAGTTATATTTTTTTGTCATTTAATTCAGCTGACTTTGTTTCCTGGAGGTAATGGAATTAGATTTTCCTGAGGCAGAGAATAATTGTGTTAGCAATTTCCTATGTGGTAAGTATTTCAGCAGTAATTCACTTTCAGAAAATCACTTGCTGTACAATAGGAGTTCTTAGGGGGCAAAGCGCTCAGTAGCCCATCATTACGCATTAGTACCCAATTCATCACCAAAGTGCTATTTATAATGAGCAATTTGGAATTCTTCATGATTAGTTATAATATTTCCATACGTTAGGTAGCACAAATGGAATTTACATTGGTCCATAGAAATTAAAACTGCTTTTAAACTTTATGAATTTATCTAAGGTTTTCCTGCTATCTAAAGAAGGTTAGACTGCTTGGTTGAGTTACCCTTTAGACTTAAGCCATGTACTGTTAGGGCATGTCCCCACGGCACGGGATTACGGCCAGTTTTTCAGCCGGTTTGCGGTTTTTCAGACCGCCTGAAAAACCGGCTGAAAATGAGCACAATTGTGCTCTATGGAGAACCCGTGCAGCAGTCCCCACTGTGCAAGCCAATGTGAAGGGGGAGGGCTTTTCTCCGCTCATCACAGAGAAAAGCCGTCCCTCCGCGGCCGTGGGGACGGCCGCAAAACAGGACAAACCGACCGATATTTATTCTATGCCGTGAGAACGCGCCCTAATTAACCAAGTTGCGTTTAGGGTATATTTTGGAATGAAAATAAACAATGTTTCTGTAAATTTGAGTAAAAGTATAATTTAGAACGGTATTCTACAAACAGTGTAATGCATCTGTTTGTAAGGGTGTTATTTATGAGAGTACATACAATGAGAAGATTCTCTAATGACTGGTTAAAATCTAGTGCCATGTAAGAAAAATGTGCAAGCATATGACTTTATGGTTAAAGACTTTAAACAACCCCGTTATGGTCTGATCCTGCAGTCATATTTTTTTTTAGATTTTCTTTAGTAACTGACCTTAAAAGGATAGTCCACTTTATTATGTCTTTATAATGTCCTTGCTTATTAAGTACATAAAAGGGAACCATGCAATTTTCTAATATATATGTATTCAAATTTCTGCACCTGTACTTTACCTACAGCAGTGCAGTAGGCCCTTATCAAGAAAAAAAATGGTATAGCCCACATTCTTATCTATAGGCCAACATGGAGAAACTGTGTAGACAGTTATGTGTTTCAACTTATTGTAGGCTTATACACTGATTGCGGTTTGGCAGCGGCATAGGCAGGTCCCCACCTGCTAAATGCCCATGTATCATTTCACAATTATGTCGTCTGCTCTCAGGATATCTTTATCCAATAATATTTATTTAATATCTGTTTAAGCAGTAACACATCGAGTGTAATTTTGCAACTTTCTTTAAGAGACAAAAGTCTAAGTGACACATACATCAAAAACCTGCAATCCACGATATAGTCCTGAGTGTCGGATCCCGAGTCCAGACGAAGTCATGCAGACGCCGGTATCTCGTGCTCTCGGTACCTCAGTGTCTCTCAATGCATACGGAGCTGACCTGCCAACAGCTGGCTGTTGATACGTCCACGTACTTCACACGTGGTCACGCGACGTTTCGGGGGTCACGCCCCCTTTCTCGAGCGTGAAGGTAAGACCTACTGATCTCCTTATATCATCGTAGCCTATCTAAAACATACACAATAGATATATACACAACAGACAAATACATAACACTCTTTTAAAAACATGATCTATCATTTACATAGTTTGCGGCTAGACTGAGCGATGGAAACTAGACAGACATCTAATATTACAAATGAAGAGAGGGTAGCACTTAGAGAACTGCAGAAGGATGAAAACATAATTGTGAAAAAAGCAGATAAGGGTGGCAGCACCGTGGTTATGGATAAAAGCAAATATTTAGAGGAAGCAGTTAGACAGCTGGGTGATGTAACTGTATATGAGAAAATTCAAAGGATCCTACGGCACAGATATAAAAATCAAATAGATATGGTATTGCAGAGGCGGAAATTGAGGGCCTCATTGATACAAGATTGGGAAACATGTTGAGAGTTGAGCATCCTAGAGTCCCGGTGCTATATCTCGTGCCCAAGATTCATAAATCGCTAGTAGATCCCCCCGGGAGACCTATAGTCTCCGGGATTGGATCAGTATTTCAACCTATCGCAACATATATCGATAGCTTCCTGCAAACTATTGTAAGAGGGCTGCCACGCTGCTTAAAAGATACTAATGACTTCCTCACACGACTAGAGGGGGTTGGCATAAGTGATGTAACGTTCCTATGCACCCTGGATGTAAAGAGCCTGTACACGAACATCCCCCATGAGGAAGGGATACAGGCCATTAGGCAAAGATTTATCCAAAATCCTAATCTTTCTAATAGGCATATTGGGTTCCTGCTACAATTGTGTGAAGTACGTGGACGTATCAACAGCCAGCTGTTGGCAGGTCAGCTCCGTATGCATTGAGAGACACTGAGGGACCGAGAGCACGAGATACCGGCGTCTGCATGACTTCGTCTGGACTCGGGATCCGACACTCAGGACTATATCGTGGATTGCAGGTTTTTGATATATGTGTCACTTAGACTTTTGTCTCTTAAAGAAAGTTGCAAAATTACACTCGATGTGTTACTGCTTAAACAGATATTAAATAAATATTATTGGACAAAGATATCCTGAGAGCAGACGGCATAATTGTGAAATGATACATAGACAGTTATGTGAGCACTACACACAGATCATGTGACCCCTAGTATCGTAGAAATTGTAGATTATTAAGGAGCAGAACTTCTCCGGTATTACTAACTTCAGCAGCGTCTTATCATGTGACCACCAGACAGGTCATGTGACCTCTGGTATCCAGGTAACAGTTGTATATTGAGAAACAGAACTTCTCTAGTATTACTACCTCCAGCAGTGTCTTATCATGTGACCACCAGACAGGTCATGTGACCCCTGGTATCCAGGTAATAGTTGTATATTGAGGAGTGGAACTTCTCTAGTATTACTAACTCTAGCAGCCTCTTATCATGTGACCCCTGTTAGCCAGATAACAATAGTGTATGGAGGAGCAGAACTTCTCCAGTATTACTACCTCCAGCAGCCTCTTATCATGTGACCACCACACAGGTCATACGATCCCTGGTATCCAGGTAACAGTAATGTGTGGAGGAGCAGAACTTCTCCAGTATTACTACCTCCAGCAGCATCTGTGGAGGAACCCCTCACTTATTTTCTTCTTGTTTTACCTTTTTTTTTTTTTTTTTTTTACTGTTAACTTTATTAATAACATAACATCTTTTTGAGAGACAGCAGTTATCCCGGGAAAACCACACAGTGAAGAAGTTATCAGACGAAACATAGTAATAATAATTAGTCTCTCACTGATCCGATTCATTTACCCCAAAGATGTCATTTAACCCTGTTACTAACTGAACACCAGGAGGTCACATGACTGACTCCATGTTTAGTCCATACTGTTGGTCCAAGAGAGAGTCATTACTATGGACAGAAATGTGGGCTATACCATTTTTGTTATTTCTAGATGGGGTCTACTTCACTGGGGACAGGAGCAGAACTTTCAATACACGTATAGCAGATAATAGTAGAGTTTCCTATGAGACACATAATTATTTAAAACAATATAAAGTGGACTACCCCTTTAAAGGAGGATATGATTGCAGAATTTTTCCAAAATAGGTATTTCTGGGAAGTTTCTTGGTTAATCCTTGGTCAATGACTTGTGGTGCTTAAAATGTCTAGCAAGTAGAGATCCCAGTGTCAAGAGGTATATGTATAGTATTTTGTAGACTGTATTTAATCAATCACCTGGATGCCAGACTGTAGTGTTTGTGTATTACTTAAAGGCGTTTTCTCACTGCAAAGATGAGCTTTCTACATGAAGGGGCAGTTAAATGAAGACTTTTTCTAAATACATTGGTCAATAAATTTTACTTTAGTCATGAAATAAGAAATATTTTATGTGCTCACATGTGCACACAGGTTTCTATGGTTACCTGCATATCAGAAAATAACTCTGTTATGTGCTTAGAGCAGGGAGTGACATCACCCCAATAACGGATTGAGTTCCTGAGCAAACTAATTATCTCTAATCAGATTACAAATAAACCATTGTTTTCAGTCCTCACAGCACATGTACCTTGTGTTCACTGAGGATATAACATCTCCTATACTTGTCTGTGTAAGGGCTAAGCTAGTTAAGAGATGCTAAATATGCTAATCACTCCTACAGAACCACCCACAGACTGAGGAGACAGAGTGAGTGTAAAACTACTCGTGACTTAATGAAACAGCCTGGTGAGAAAATCCAGTCCTAGTTTGAAGAAGCATTTCAGATCTGAAACACAATATGGGTTGATGTATCATTCATCAGGATCTATGAAAGTATTGCACAGCGTTTCATAAATTTGGCACATCATATGTACCATGGTCACAGAACCATGCCAGTTTGGAAATGGCTCTATTTTCGCGACACATTCTGTCTAATCTTCTGCATGGGGTGCAACCTGTTACCTAAGAATTGGCGCAGTCAAACATGTGTAGGATGTCAGACAGAGTGACCGTTTTTGGCACAAATCTTTTATACATCTGTCGATCATGGCTAACAATATTTTTTTTGTCTGACAACACACCAGAAAATAGGCGAAGCACATTTCATACATCTGGCCCAATATATCTTAGTTCAGTTTGATTACCATAAACTGACCTTTATATGCTAGAATCTGGACATCCTTTTAGCAAAATAAAGGTACTCTTAAGAAAAGCCTTCAACTATCCCACTGGTAATTACGCATAAAGGTCACTGTATTACTATATATAAAGTAGTATAGACGGTGCTTATCAGAGGAACAAATTGTGAAGATCCTAAACAGATAATACTTTTACTACGGTAGTTTATTTATACACTTTCATTTTGTGAAGTGGTTTTCTGGTAGTAACACATTTGATATTAGCCTACCACCTATAGGTGTTTTGTAAATCTTTGAATATAAGTAGTTATAATAAAGAAAATGTTTAGAGCTCTAATTTCTTAAAAAGGACCTGTGACCAGTATAAAAATGGGGTTTTACACATTAAACTGTAGTAGTTTTTATTTAATACCTGCCTCCCATTCTCTTCTAATGTGTGCAGCAGTTTTTATCTATATGTTATCCACACGCCACTGTGATAGGGTTGCAGTGTGGGGTATGAAGAGTTCTTTAGGATTCTGAGGGAACTAGGGGGGTTTGCAGTGAGTTGGGCCCTTGTAATTATCCTCTTCACAGCACACATCAAAGGTAACAGGTTCCACTGTAGGGCAGTTTAACAGGCTTTATTCAAGTCCATTCTCCATACAGTAATTTCAGTAAACATCAATGATAACAGCAATGCAAATGGCTCCTGTCATTCACACAGTTTAACTGCTTACAGGGGGGTTAATAAGCTCACAGATACTTGAGAGTTCACCAGTCATAGCCTGTCACTCCTGAGCTGTGATTGCTGGCTGCTCTCTTGACTGTCTGTTGTGCAATGGCTGCAGCACACACACAGGACTCTGTCTTTACTGTCAGGTGCTCTACCTTCTTCTGTATCCTTCACTCTGTCACATAGGACCTAAACTACCCAGAATCCACTCCTCCAACAGTGTTCCAGCAACTTCTGTCTCCTCCCCTTTTTCTAGCATGCACAGCACTAGTTTTGACTGTTCTAGCCCTATGTGCTGTCCAACCAACCATGCTGTGTGCTGGTACTTCTGGCGCCCTCTAATGGCCAAGGAGAAGTAACTAATTTACACTTGATAAGAACAGTGACAGTAGAGCTTACCCCGGGTCACATTCTCCCCCTCTGGATTAATGTCGTCCTCGACATTCAGCAACTTACAGTAGTTGAGGACAGTCCATAAAGAGTCTACTAGACTTCTAAATTTAGTCGGGTAGGCATTTACCTTAAATAAGTTTTATCTCTTTAAGTGTTTCACCGGTCTTCAACACTCAAAAGTAGACAGTGTCTTACTGGTTACATTTTCCCCGATTACTACAACTGTAGTACTATTTTATAGGCCTGTCTCTACTTAAAGAGAGGTGACAACCTCCTGATTTTGACAATAATAAAGGAACAATGTAAATTATTAAACATCGTAAGCTATCTCTTAGCTACTTGCTCGACATTCTCCTGAAAAAGAAGGAAAGAGAAAGAGCAAACAACAAAAACAATTTCAAGTAATAAATTGACATTTATATCTTCGGGCTGGAATATTTCAGACCATCTTCAACCAGCCAATTCTTAATCTGACTAGCTAAGAAACTGTTTTACTTTTTCAGTCCATTGAACACCCTTTTAAACCATTTTGTGGTCTTTCCAGAACTGGTGGTAGGAAAGTACTTCTCAGGCTGTCTTAACTGATCTGCAGGAAAAATACCTGTTTAAACTGAACAGTTCTTGGTACCGCACTCGTTCTTCCCAAATTGTCATTAGCCCAGCATCATGAGTCTTCTTCTTTCTCTTGAGGAAACCTTTCTGCTTGACAATTCTTCTGATGTTTCTGGTTCATCAGTCTCTGAGATTTCTTTTAAAATGTCTTTATTCGGCAACACAAAGTACAGTAAAATTACAAGTTATGAGGTACATTTTGCAGATTTGCATCAATAGGTTCAACATTTAGGTACATTATAATTACATACTCCACATTACCCATTTTCTTTTTTTATGTAAATTTAAAAGGGAAAACCTAAACACTTTAAACCTTGTCCGAGCCTTCGCTTCGCATTCTCATGTCTTTTCCAGAAGATCAATGATCCTAATCTCTCTGGCTAGTATCACTACAATAACTATCTAGTTATAGATGATACTCAAGAGCATTGACTTAAAGATCTTTACTTTCCTTATATTTTACACTGTCAGTTCCAACCTCAGCTAAAAGCGTTAGCTCTCTGAATGATAAAGCAAACAAAAAAAGAAATAGTACAAATCACAAGAGCCAGAAAAACTGTTTTAACAACGTTAGGCTCAGACAAAACAAGAACACGTACAAACATACAAACAAGTGCTCCATTCTCCGGGCCCACCCCCCAAACCCCCTGTTGTGATCGTACGATCGATCTATGCGGCTTCCCTCAATCCGGCACCTAAATTTCTCCTATTCTACAGGGCCGGCGCCTTGGTCACCATACAATAATGTAGATGCCAATCCATGATTCCCAACCTCTGGACCTATCAAATCTCTAAGTTCCTATTTTCGGAGCCTCGCCAATCAATATCTGCTCTTGGAACCATGTGGTAAGGCTAAAACATTCTTTAATGGCTTCTTGTATTCTCTGAGGGAGCAGGGGGATAAAACTGCCCCAAACTTGAAAAAATTTCCGGACATGAGTCTCCTTTCTCCCTGAGGCCTCCACCCAGTCCATTTCAGTATGTAGGAAAAATTTTTCCAAGAAACATCTGAAAAGGGAGGTGCTGACTCATGTATCCATGTGTTCAAGATGGTTTTAACGCCTGCTGCTGAGATCAATATAATAATTTCCTGCTTCCCGGTTCACATGGGGTCTTTCCGGTATCTACATGGCCGAATATGGCCCACAAAGGATTGTTTGGAACATTTTAAGCAAGTGCGTCCTTGTAAATGTCATCACTCGGTCCCAAAGTTTTGGATCACCGGGCAGCTCCCAAGCATTTGGAAGATATCCGTTTCCCCCCTGCACCACATCGGAAGCATTTGTTCCCTCTCAAAAATGCCCATGCGGTATCCCTAAACGGGGGGTGATGTACGCCCTGTGGTACAACTGGAGGACATCCCCCAAAGTACCTACTTGAGGGTAAGAATTTGCGACTGTTGGTCAAACGCTGGCAAGTAGCGTGTAGACCTCCAGACGGGGGATCTCTCCCGCCCATTTCGCAAGTGCCATGGTTGAGCCTGAAAAGTCTAGTGGTGTGTGTAAGCTTTGTAATAGTAGGTAATCAGCCCTTTTCAGTTGTTTTCTTGAGAAAAGAGCCTACGTGTTAAAAGGATTCCATTTCCTCCTCCGCGTGAAGTGTGGAATCAGCGTTAGGCGTAGCTGCGGGCACTTTAAGTATGGGAAGAAGGAGACCCCTGCCTCCGGGAACTTCTCTTTTAGTTCCTCAAACTGTAAGACCCTATGCGTTTGCATCTATTAAATCGTATATGGATAGGATTCCCCTTTCCCCCAACCTGTAAATCCCTATGTGGAGTTCCCTTCTGAAAATCTGGATTCCCTATCAATTGCGAAGCATAGAGGCCTGGGGATGTAGTCCAAGGGCGTCCTCATTTTTCTGCCACCCCCGCCCATGTTAGAAAAACAGTGGTTTTTCCCTTTAATCTTTTCCCTGAGATTTGATGCAGGGGCAGATGTATAAAATTTACTAGTGAGATCTTCCCAAAAAGTGATTGCTCCACCTTGTTGGTCTGTGTATACTGAAGTATTTTTGCAGCCAATCTATTGCCATATGGACCAGCGTGGCCACATTGTACGCTCGGATGTTCGGAAAGTTAAAACCCCCGTTGTCCTTGGCTGCTGCAAATTATTAGCGGAATCCGAGGCCTTTACCGCCCCAGATAAATCGTCGAAATAGCGCATTCATGCGTATCTCATCTTTACGCCTGATATAAAGTGGAAGGGATTGTAGGAGATATAATAGCTTGGGAAAATTCCCACCAATTTGACCAAGTTCCCCCTACCCACGTAAGACAGCGGCAGTTCCCCCCATGCATGTAGCCTCGTTTCCAGTGAAGTTATATAGGGTGTGATGTTGTCTTTATATAGACTAGTAGGAAGCCTTGATACCCGCTACCCCCAAATAAGGTATTTTGGCCCTGTACACCAATTAAACGGGTAAAGTGTGGTCCACGAAAGGTTTCGAGGGCCCCCTAAGAAATCATGGCATTCGTTTTGTCCATGTTAACATAATACCCTGAAAGGGAGCCCATCTTCCTGCAACCCCCGCGGGCACCCCTGCGGGTTTTTGTCGCGGGTTCTTTCATAATTATCATCACATCGTCTGCAAAAGCCACTATATCCAAGATCGGGGAATCAACCAGATTCCATTGATGGCCGAACTAGGTTTTAGATAATACAATAGCGGATCAAGCGCGAGATCAAAGAGCAATGGAGATAGTGGACAACCCTGTCTAGTACCTCTAAAACATGTCTATGGGGGGGTTAGAAAATCCATTAATTAGAAGATTAGAAGGGACGAGCCTTCCTGAATGTAAGAAAAATGAATTTCTAAAGACAAGCCGAAATTTCTTTTTAGAAAGGGTAGCAGACAGGAAGGGCCACGAAACCTTGTCAAATGCCTTTTCGGCATTTTAGGCTTAAAAGCATCAAGATGTCCGAAGAAGGTCCCGAGGCCCTCACCGTCCCCCCACCACCCGTCCTAAATTTTTAACTGCTTGACGTCCTGTACAAAGCCCTCTTTTGCCGGATGTGCTATATCAGGGAAAAAGTCTGGAGGCGAGTCGCCAAAATTTTGGTTAAAAGCTTGTAATCAACATAAGTAATGCTATTGGGCGATAATTTTTGACCTGTGTGTGATCCTTCCCCGGGTTTTGGGAGCAAGATCGTGCACGATTCCAAAAATAGCTCCATTGCTCCCTGATCCCCGGATATCGAATTATATAAGCCAACCAATGTTGGCGTCACTTAAAACCGATAGGATTTTGGGTAAAAATTCACAACCAACCGTCCGCCCCGGTGATTTCTTAGTAGACGAGGATGCTATGGCTTTCTCACCTCCTCTTCTTGATTGGGCTATCCAAAAAGGCCTCTGTTCTACACTAAGGCCCGGGAGAGATGTAGCATCCAGGAATGAATTTATCTGCCCCATGTCAGTGGGTGTGCTCTAAAAGAGATCTTCAAAAAAAATCCACGAATATTCTCGAGATCTCCTCTGGCGCCTTTGTATTGCGTCACAGAGGTTTGGGGTCCTTCAAGACCAGCACTGGTTTACGGCTATGTTGGGGCCCTTACCATTGCGCTAACATCCAAACTATCGCGATTCGCCCCCCTAAAGTATCTATTCTGGTTAAGCTTGACCAACCAATAGCCTGACTTTGCACAAAAAGAGTCCAGGACTGCTTTGGCTTCTTTGTAGACCTTTTTCTGCAGCGTCCGAGGGAGTGATCGCCAATTCCCTTTGTGCTGCCCAGCAGTGTTGTCTGCAATTTTTCAAAATTTGGTTTTGAGCCTCTCTTCTTTTGCCTGCAACATAATTAATGATATGACCCCCTCATTACCGCTTTTGCAGCAGCCCAGAAACAAAGGAGCATTCCTATTTTGCGCTGATTACATCCACGTATTTTGTCCAGTGGACTTGCAGAAGGACCTGAAGTCCCCCAGATTGCGCAAATAACCCGGGAATCACCAGAATCTACTTTTGGCTTGTGGGTGTTGACCCGCGAGAACAGCAACGAGACTGGGCATGGTCGGAGATAGCAATGGTAGACCTTAGAGTCCAAGACCCTCTCCCACAGTTCCAAGGAAATAAGAAAATAATCTATTCTCGTGAAACTTTTATGCACCGCGGAGTAGTATGTGAACTCTTTTGCCCCTGAAATTAGAGTGCGCCAGGGAATCACAAAGCGCATTGTCGTTTTGTCAGGCTCAGTATGTCCCTAGCCGCTGGGGATGGCGTCCTATTTAATCCCGACCTATCTAGAGAAGGACATTGAGTTGCGTTAAAATCCCCTCCCAAATTACTTCTGTCCGCCCTGGATGCTAGATAAATTTTAGCTTGGCGAAGAAATTTGTATTGGATAGATTAGGCGCATATAACATTTACCAGTGTGTATGAGGTACCCTGTAACGATTTTTTTAAAGCAAAATAGTATCTGCCTCCTTCATCTTTACCTCTTCCTCTATGAGATAATCCAATCCCTTTCGAAATTAAAATGGCCCCCCTCTTGATTTGAAGAATATTGGCCATGTGGCAGGACTCCAACCAGGGCACCGCAGACCCACCTTGTTATCCTTCCTCCAGTGGGTTTCTTCCCAAAAAATTAAAATCAGGATTTTGAACCGTTTCAAATGCACGCTCACCTTTTTTCCTTTTAATAGGAGTGTTGAGTCCTGCCACTTTCCAAGTAATCAGCCTGTTTGGGTCCCTCTTCCGAGGGGGACGACTCCACTACCCCCACCCGTCATGTTACACCACTCGTCAGCTCCCGTAAGATGTGTTTTTTCCCAATTGTCAATGTCCCCATTGTCCCAGCGAGCAACGGGGCACATTTTCCTGTGTGTAGGTCTTCCGGGGTCAGGAAGCCAGAACCCTTAAAAGATCCATCCTCACCTGTAGGGCCAACCCGGAGAACAGAGCACATACCATTCAACAGCAAAGTTAAATAACAATAACAATGTTAAACATTTAGACCCCCAAATTTGGTCCGTGGAAGTTGACCGACCCACAGTCTGAGTCAACAGCTGCATCTCAACAGCAAATCAGTGGGTCACTAGATCCAAAATTTCCCTTTGTCTCCCCTAAATGATCAGGACCTTCTAGCTAACCCCCCCTCAACGTGGAAATGGCGCCGAGCTTGGGCGGGGTCTTCAAAAATCATCTGCCTTTTCCCTCCACCTGCCCTTTTAGCTTTGCAGGGTACAGAAGCTGAAAGCGTATCGCCTGCTCATTTGGGGGTGCCCCCAAACTGGGGTTGAACAACTTCTTTTTTGGGCCACACTTGCCAGAGAAATCTGGAACAGCAGGAGTTTTAATGCCTTCTACAATAAGAGTGTCACGCCTCCTGTAAGCCCTCAGCACCTGCTCCTTAATTGCCCAATTAAGGTATTTAGCTATCACCGGGCGTGGTCTCGCATTCCTCTCCCCCTCCTGTCCCCTGCGTTCCCCAGCCGATGGACTCTTTCAATAACATACTTATCTGTGGGAACATCGATATATCTAAGGCTTTGGGAAGCTTCTCTGTGAGGAAGGTAATCAGGGAGTCCCCCTGTGATGGATTCTGGGACCCCCACGAAGCGGAGATTATTCCTCCTGCTGCGATACTCACATATCACGATCCGGTCTCTTAAAATCGCCTCAGTTTCCTAGCCTGCACAAGAGATTGTTCACATTGGAAATGGCGACTTCACAAGATGTCACCCTTGTTTTTCCCAAGCTCCCACTATTTTTTGCGTGTTTTGCTGTAATCCCTTGTTAACGCAGAGCTGATCATAGTATGTAGAGCCTCAAATCGCTTATCCATCATGGGCATCATCATCTCGGAGACCTCTTGGGCTATGGCGGCGAGGGTTAATGGCTCATTGCCCTGTGGGGTACCTGTCGGGCTAGATGGAGATGCCTGAGACGAGGCATTCCCCTCTCCTAAGGATGGACCTGGAATGGCAGGGTTCCTCAATCACGGCCCCTGGGGAGGTGCCCTGAGCCATAATTGGGGCCTTAGTTTTTGGAGTTTTGGGGGCCCCTTTTGACGCGTTAGCTGCCCTCACGGCTTTTGGGGAGGCTGTCGCCGCGGGCGAAGACGCGTGTTGGCGTGTATTTCTCTTTGGTTGGCTTTTGGATAGATATTTGTCCATCCCACCGTTACAGAGGGACGAGGAGCGGGAAGTGTTGATAAGATTTTCGGAGAGACCGGGAGGTATCTGCAATCACATATCATAAAGTCGCTGGGCACCTCTAACTACCCTCAACCTATGCCTGCAGTGTTGTGAGCCTCACAACACCTAGCTAGAAAAAAAGAAAATTAGATTTATCACAGTGAAATCCAGCAGCACCTGCAAATTACATCAGCAAGGGTCAGAAGTGCGTCACCAGCGTCCCGGAGTACTGTGGCTTGCTCAAAGACACACAATTGAGCTAGTTAAGCAGTCAATTACAGCGCTCCCCTCATTGAGCAATATGTCGGCCTCTGGAGATGTTGATGTTAGTCAGCAGGCTGGGTCAGGAGCTGGGGGTCGCACACTGTGTATTGGTGCCACCACCAAGAAATCAAAATTTGGCGGCCAGAGTTTCCCGCCGTCACGAGGTCCAGTGGAGGGGGGGCAGAAAGGCTCCAGCAAAGTCCTCTCCTCTTAAAGGCGAGCACCGGCCGTGGAAGTCCACCTCCCAGCTTTGGAGATGACCCCCCACACACCCCCACCGCTTGGGACAGGGCACCGTGCCCTCTGTGTCTCTGGGGCAGGTCAGGCTGTAGGCCCTCGGGCCCAGATGGACGACTGATCCCCCGCCCGGTCACAGTCCTGCCGTGCCAAGGGACAGAGCGCCTCCGTCAGTCCCTGCCGCCAGCCCCACCTCCTCTGCTCTCCCGCCTGCCTGCCTGTACCTCGTTGAACGCTGGTTCACCACCGGTCCGGAGTCGAGTACCGCCGCAGCCGTCCGCTACCTCCGCCTGTGTGAAACCCGTGCAGTCGTCCTGCAGCTGCCGTCTCCCAGAGCGCTTGCGGTCCGCTTCCGCCGCTCGGGCTCCCGGTGCTCACCGCTGCTGATCACCTTCCTCCACCGCGTCTCGGCGCTACTCGGGATGCCGGACGTCTCCGATTTCCCCCCGTTCTCGGCGCTGGATCCTCCCCTGCTGCCGCCCCGTCGTGCCTGGGCCTCTCTTCGCGGAGAAGGTAAGCACTGGGGGCGTCGGGGTCACCGCCGTGTGCCGGCGCTTTAGCCGGTGCTATTGGTGCGCTTCCGCCTCTCTCCCGGGTGGGGCGTCGCTGCAGATCCTCCGCGGCAGTCCACGGCCCCGCTTTGGGAGCAGACTCTTGCTCCTTGACTTTCGGGCGATTAGGTGCGCCGTTCGCTGGCCCTCTTCTGCCCCTCAGGCTAAGCAGTTGGATGCCTTTTTGCGGGCTGTGAGCCTTGATTTTTGCCTGAGAATAAGCAGTTTTGGGCTCTGGAGCGGGAGCTCAGGTAAAATGCAGCTACACTCAGTAGCTCCGCCCCCGGAAGTCTCTCTGAGATTTCTAGTTCAGGATCTACTGCTGGTTCATCCTCTGGTTCACCTGTAATTGAATCAAACTGCTCAACTCAACAACTGGATCTACTATTTCTGGATCTTGAATCTGTTTGTCTGGGTTTTCTGGTGTACTTTCTGCTATTTCATATTCATCAGATAACTCCTGTGGCCACAAATTCTACAGCTTTAGGATTTAAGTCACTATTTGCTACTGGCATACGAAGCATGTAAGGGGTGATCTTCCTCATCTGACTTTCTGAGTAAATTTCTACAAGAGGCAATACTTTAGATTACTGCTTTTTGACGGGTCTGTTTGGTTTTGTTACTTCAGGGATTGGTCTCCCTGGTGGTAAGGTAGTCACAAGGAGCAACAGGTTCCGATGCAAGAGTCTTGTCTTGTTACCTTTCCGTTTCAGGTTTAATCTCGTAAACTGGGCTGTCTTTATCCTCTTCCTTTTGAACTACGACATAGATCTTGTTTTCCCAGTATGAACGAAGTTTTCCTGGTCCACCTTTTTTCTTGTAAGTTTCTGGACTAAACACCGGCTACCTTATGTTAATTCTGCTCCATGACACTTCCTGTCATAATGTCTTTACTTTTGCCCCTGTCCCTTTAGTAACAACTTTTGAAGCAATATTATATCTTCTTTTTTCCATGCCTTCTTTCCATGCAAAACTTTTTCTGGGTAACTCTTGTAGGTCTCTGACACTGGAGTATCGAAACATAATGTCAATAGGTAATCGTTTGGGGATCTGCCGAATAACAGGTAGAAGGGGAGTAACCTGTTGCATCCCCTCATTTGTGCAGTTGTAGGGATGGGCCAATTTTGTTAAGGGGTTCTTCCAATCTCTTTTCTCTTTTCAGAGGTTAGAATCTTTAGCATCGACCAGTAGATGTACAATTGAAACCTTCCACCTGTCCATTACCTTGTGGATGGTAAGGTGTGTATGAGACCTCTGAATTCTGCCATACTTTCCTAACTTGGCAAAGAGTTGATTTTCAAACTCTCTTCCTTGGTCATGATGCAGCCTTGTAGAAAATCCAAACTTTAATGCAAAGTCAGTAAATGTCTTTTCTGCTGCCGTTTTCCCAGAGTTGTTAGTAGTGGGGTAGGCTTGAGCAAATCTGGTGAAATGGTCCATAAAACCCCTACGATGTATTCATATCCTCCTTTACACTTCTCAAGGTGTAAAAAAGTCTATGGGCACCATCTCGAATGGGTATGTGGTTGTAATGTACCCATTGGTGCTCTTGACGGTTTTTTGGGACGCTTGTCTTTTAAACAGCCACACTCTCTGTCACGTAATATTCAATATCTTTCCCGCATGTATGGCCAGAAGAAACGTTCATGGGCAAGGTTCATTGTTCTCATCAACTCCTAAAATGTCCCATCTCTTCGTGAAGTTCCCCTTTAAAACCATCCGATGGTAACTTTTGGCAATACCAGCTGCAGGTTTGGACCCCCTTTTGTGGTAGAGTATACCTTCTGAACTGAGTTGTAATTTAGGCCATTCTCTCAACTAGAGGCTTGTAGCTGGGGACTCTGTATCCCTCTCCTTCTTACTAGGTAGTCTATCTTGGTTGATGTACTGGAGCACTTTTCCAATGACTTTGTCTTCTTTCTGAGCTCTTCTGATAGATTCTTTTGGAAGTTTGACGGATTGAAAAGTATGAAGCTGTTCCACATCCTTTGTTGTCTCTTCCACTGTTATAGGGCACCCAATTGGTGTGTATTCTTCTCGCGCTGGACTTGTACCTGCTTCTACGGTAAACCCTCCCTAGCTTCCAAACTAACTTCTTCTCAGAGCACTGTTTTCATGAAATTTTTCCCGGTTCTCAGGGCATTCTAGACAATACATCCCGCATCAGCATTAGCCTTTTCCTGGACGATATTTGATGCTGAAGTTAAAGTCTGCAAGTTCTGCCACCGATCTCTGACCAGTTGCATTGAGTTTTGCAGCAGTGAGGACATAGGTTAGTGGGTTGTTGTCTGTGTAAACCTCACACTCTGGACTGTAATACAAGTAATCTCTGAATCTTTCACAGATAGCCCACTTCATGTCTAGGAACTCTAGTTTCCCAGAATGCAGATGGTAGTTCTTCTCAGCTGCTGTCAAAGTTCTGGAACCATAGCCAATGACTCTAAGCTTGCCATCTTGATGTTGGTACAAGACTGCTCCAAGTCCCCACTTGTGATGCATCACAATGAAGTACAAATGGAACATTGAAGTCCGGGGATCCCATGACTGTGGTTTGACTAACATTCAGTCAACTCTTCCAGCATTCTTGGTGATGGGGGTCCATGATAGGTTGTTGGGCAGAAGGTGAGTTCTTTCCTTTGGTCTTAGGTCTGCCGTTGTTCCACTTCTGGTGTCACTGGACTTGAGGTTCCTGCTAAGAGAGCATACAAGGGAGCTGCAATCTTGGAGAAGTTCTGGATGTAAGTCCGGTAATAGGATAGGAAGCCTAGGACCTTTCTCAATTCTCCCACAGTGGATGAGGGTTTGTTCTTCAATGCCACCACTGGGGCAATTTCAGCTGGATCCATAGTATATCCATCTCCAGACACGATTTTTCCCAGGAACCTGACTTTTCTTTTGAACAGTGGCGTGTAAATCACTGGCGGGAAAACGCTGATGAACCTTTCCACTGCGCTGCTGAAATCTTCCGTCCCACACTCTGGTCTAGCCCCCTGGAGACTCCCACTCAGGTTCCCTGTATTGACTTCAGATTCCACTCAAAATCCCTGTACGGGCCACCAAAATGTTATCCACACGCCACTGTGATAGGGTTGCAGCGTGGGGTATGTAATTATCCTCTTCACAGCACACATCAAAGGTAACAGGTTCCACTGTAGGGCAGTTTAACAGGCTTTATTTCAAGTCCATTCTCCATACAGTAACTTCAGTAAACCTCAATGATAACAGAAATGCAAATGGCTCCTGGCATTCACACAGTTTAACTGCTTACAGGGGGGGGTAATAAGCTCACAGATACCTGATGGTTCCCCAGTCATAGCCTGTCACTCCTGAGCTGTGATTGCTGGCTGCTCTCTTGACTGTCTGTTGGCCCAAAAGGCTGCAGCACACACACAGGACTCTGTCTTTTCGTCAGTCTCTACCTTCTTCTTATCCTTCACTCGTCCCCCATAGACCTAAACTACCCCAAAACCACTCCTCCAACAGGTTTCCCCCGCAAATTATGTCCCTCCCCTTTCTTTAAACATGCACACACTAGTTTTTGAAAAAAAAATTCCTTTTCCAAAACAGTGTTTTTGGGCCCCTTTGCAAAAACCTAAAGGTAAACGGAAATTTTTTAATAATGGTAAAACCCTAGGTTTCCCCTCAACCCTGAATTTTTTTCCTTTCCAGGGTTCTATTAGTATATAATCTAGAAGGTTTTTTCCTCGGGCCCGATTTTCCTGCACAATTGGCAAAAGGTAATTTATCCTTGAATTCCCGTTTCCTTTATGAGACTCCCTTCGGGTTCCCTTGAATTTATAGTTAAAGTCGCCCCAAATAATAACCACATCTGATATAGCGCTTATCAATTTGCTTTAAGACACTTCAGGTCGTTATATTTGGGGTTTAAAGGGCCAGACCCTATAAGAAATTAAAAATTGTTATGTGTCCCCCTTTCCCAATTTACCCATAATGACCACAGTACAATTACCGTCCATACCTTCCCCAGTGTTGGTTTCCCCTCAGCGGTTTCATTGAGACACACACCTCCCCTTTCCGGTCCTTTCGACCCTTTTCAAATAGACTGGAACCCCCCCAAATTTAACCCGCCCAGTGTAGCTTTTTCTCTCCCCTCTCTTAAATCCCACTATTTTCATTTTTTTTTCAGCCAATAACTTCTGTTCGGGTATTTTTGGAAACCCCCCTACATTGGCCAGCAGAATTTAATTTTAGTTTTACCTTTTCCTGATAACATTGCTACACCCCTCCCTAAATTAAAATATCAAACTGTTTAATCCAAAATTTCCCCAGTTCATCTTCACTTCATGAGTTTAATTAGTTTCCTCCCCAAAAAGTCCCTTTTAGTTAAATATTCCCCAAAAACTTCCGGGCCATTTTTTGTCCCCAATACAGTGCACCCTCCCCTTTAAGGTGAGCCCATCCCTAGCATAGTTTTTTTCCCTGTGGCCAAAAAAATCAAGTTTTCCAAAAACCCAAAAATCTCTTTCTAAAAAAACCAAAATTTTTGAGCCACTTTAAAATTACTTCTTAAAATCCTCCCCTGCCTTCTTTTGGGCTCGTGAAAAAATTAATATTTGAAAAATTATTAATTCTTAGCCCGAGCCTTTTGC
Source organism: Phyllomedusa bahiana (assembly GCA_025379985.1). NCBI lineage: Eukaryota > Metazoa > Chordata > Amphibia > Anura > Hylidae > Phyllomedusa > Phyllomedusa bahiana. Next base: position 115,219 of record JAODAL010005787.1, on the reverse strand, counting down.
CTAAATCCCGAAATGTTTTAAAAAAAACACTACCAACCAAAAAAACAATTTTCTTTTTGTGAAGGGTAAAACCATACAGTTGGAATTCCTCACCAAGCCCCAAAACCAGAATCCTTTATCAACCCACCCGCATAGTTTGTGAACCAGGGCCCCCCCCCTAAACAAACATGTTCGACAATCGTTCTTTCCAATTTCCCTGTCTGTGCCCCAACACATTTTATGGTATACAAACCCTCATATGGCTATGTCGACAATAAAGTAAAAATTCTGGCTCTTGGAAGCTGGAGATGAAAATACGAAGGCCTAAAACAGATGTGTCATTAAGGGGATATTTCCAACACTTAAATTCTTGTTGCTGGCTGCAACAAAAAGAATAATTGTCTGCATTTTCACAGCTCTCTCTATTCTCTGCTATGTGAGTTCTGAATAAAGTGAGTGTGCTCTTCTGTATCTGGAATTCCCATAGAATTAAACAGGGAGAGGCATGCTAGCGTTGCCACCTCACCGTTCTTTGAGACCTGTAACGAGCCAGATGCAACTTGGAAGTTAAGTGGTGGAAATATCCCTTTAAGGGGTTAAAATTGTTGACAACATAAGTAAATACAAACTGCGACTATTCAAGATCTATATCACACATGTGAAATAGTAATCAACCCCCCAAAATCTAGTAACTGGTAGAGTTACTCTTGACAGTAAGAACTGTAAGACTGTAAATAAAAAATTTGGCCCACTTTTCTTTCTTTTGAACCTTAGGTGGACATGCTTGTGTGCTTCAGGTCATTGTCTTGTTGTATACCCCAATTTAAACTGGAGAGCTTCAGCTTTAGGTTTCAAATTGACAATAATATTTTCTTCAGCATTGTCTGATTACAGAATTTATGCTTTCACCAATTATCAGGTTGTTCAACTCCCAAAAAAGCAAAGCAGTCCTAGACCCTCACACTGCCACCACCGTATTCACACTACACCAGATGGAATGTTGTCTTCCCATATCTTCCACAAAGACATCATGTCATGTAGATATTTTTAGACACATTCAACACATGCCGTTGTGCTCCTTTTAGTTAGAAGTGGTTTGGGCTTTGCCACTCCTCCATGGATGCAATTTTTGCCTTACTTGTTTTCTAGTTCTGGGTGGAATCTTTTACACAGACCTTACCTAAGGCAAGTGAGTCCTGTGGTTCTTTAACCCCTTACTGACATTGGACGTATGGGTACGTCCTTATGCCAGTAAGTCTTTGCGATCCGGCTAAATAGCCACCGGATGTTAACTGCTAGTTGCAGCTAACATCCGGTGGTTACAGCGCGGGAGGGTGCCGGTGCCATCCAGCACTGTTTAACCCCTTAGACGCCGAAACAAAGATGGCTGCGACGTCTAAATTAATGAGAATCTGTGCCGTGCACCAATCCTCACTCTGATTGGTATGCCCACGGCACGTTCGGCGGCTCTCGTGGTGATTGCAGCGTTCGGAGCTCCGCATAGTTTTCTCTTATTCATCTACTCATCTCTTGTATCCACCTACCTATGGAGGACTTGTTTGGATTAAAAAGCTAAGTGTGATTTGATATATCTCAATGTTTATATAGGTGGCTGCATTTATGTCACAGACTTTTATGCGCTATCACGTAAAATTATAAAAATACACCCTAAAGAAATTGAGGGTTAAAGAAAAAAATATATTGGAAGAAAATCATTTGGTCTTGGACTGTTGTTTATAAATAGTGCCCTCAGCAAAATCGCGGGCTCCCGATCACATAACATGGCAGCTGAAAGCCTTGTGAAGGCTTTCATTGCTGCCATGTTTTAGATTTTGCTACTTCCTACCTAAGTGTTTTGATTGTGCAACAGTACTAAAACTTACAAAAAGTTTACAAATGTAATATCAAAGTAATCATATTGACTTAAAAATAGTTATGGTATTAATTTCACACAATAAGCATGCAAAAGAATTTTCTGGGGTCTTTTTTTTTTATTCTGCTGACAAAAAGTTTAATAAAAAGCGATCAGAAAGCATAAGTATCCCAAAATTGTTCCCATGAAAACTAAAGAAAATAACAAGAAAATAGCAGTGTTATGGCTCTTGGAATGTATAGCAACTCAAAGCAAATTGTTCTTTAAAAAAGTATTTTTATTGTGCAACAGGAAAAACTACATATAAATGTGGTATCTCCATTTTCATATCGATTGAGAGAATAAAGTTATGTTATTTATGTTTCAAGTTGATATAAATGGTAGAATATCTCTTTTTGTCACACCACTTTAAAAAATAAATGAGTAAGTTATAATTATATTATTATAATTATATTTAAAATAAAATGTTAAAATGTGGTTACAGATCATTCCACAAAAGAAAACGACCTAGTTTGGCTCTTAGTTTGTAATGGAAAAAAAAAAAGCTTTATTAGGCCTTAAAGGAGATGTTACGCTTCTTCAGTTCGGCTGATTCATACTGCTATCTGCTTCTCAACTCTAGAAATGCAGGGGCGTTTCTTCCCCTCCCAGCAGGGTGACATCATCCCCCCTTCACTGTTCATGCTGGCTCCCGAGATCCCCCCCCCCCCCCTGTGTCCACATGTCACTGTGTCTCTCCCTGTCAGTCTTATTTATAAGAGCTGTATACATACCACAGGCTGCATTCAATCTAGACTGAGCACTGATCTCGGCTCCTCTCACAGCTGAAGATTTGTTACTGTTGAATCCAGTGTTCCTATGTACGGCACAGATCTCCCTTCTATGCAGGAGAGTTAGGCACAGAGACAAAACTGTTATGTCTTCTGATTATAGAATCTGCTGCAGTGTGTTTCTGCTGGGTGTGCAGAGAGAAATTGCTACGGCCCCTAACTCTAAGTCAGAGAGGCAGGGATCGACACACAATTGTGCTGTTTCCTGATTATAGAAGCCCTGCAATGTTATTCTATTTCTTTTGGCTGTGCAGAGTGAAAATGTGCCGGTCCCTTACTCTGAGTGAGAGACACAGGAATGCTCACTCCTGTGAATACCGAAGAATTTAAATGAGCTCTCAGCTAGTGAAATGCAAGGAAGAGGGATCCGACCAGCACTGGATATCAGTGTAAACAGAAAATGAAGATAAGGAATACTGTGATAACAAGACAACTTTGCTAATGACATCCAATTGCAAAGTTACTTGTTTTCACTGTCCCCTTATTCTGAAGGCCATTTAATGAAATAATACAACCCCTTTAAATAGGTGAGTCATTGAGGAGTTAAAGGGATTCTACTGGATTAAAAAGGGTCTACTGTTTTCACTTAATACAACTCTGTTGTAATTTATTTTCTAAACCAGGTTGCAAAATAAGATGTTATTTTCAATACTATAAAAATACCCTTTTCTTACCCCAATAGAAAAGAAACTGTAGTGGATGTAGTGGATTGTAAGATGCCAGTGCCCTCATGCCAGCTGTTTGCCTTGGCCAAACAGTTCCAAGACACACTGGGACACTTTTACTATGGCAATTGCGCCACAATTCTGACAATTCTGCTTTTTTCTGTGATTAATGTTACATTACACTCCCATTTTTTGACATTTCATGGGGTACATGCTTTACACCACATTAAGGGCGACATGTCCCAATACGCAAGCGCCCTTTTGTGGTCTATTTTGCGCCAAAAACACTTTTGACACCATATTCTTGATGTACATGAACTGTCATACACAAAACTACGTGCATTATACATCTGGTATGACACTTTGTAATGCGCTTAAAAAGACATATAGCAGCAATGATATGCTGTGCGCCTCCATAATGCAGTGCGCCTTTTTAGGCCCATTAAGTTTACTATCCAAGGTATAACTGATGCCAGGTTTTTGAGAGGATCAGACTTTACACTGATTTAATGCGACTAAAAACTGCTGCGGGTGCCACCAATTTTCGGACATGTCACCCTATGTGTTTCAGACAATTCTGTGCCTCATCCACCAAAAGGGGTGTGGACTCTCTAAAGAGGTATGACTTTGTTGAATGTGGACATTACTAATCATGCAACACAGTGTGCCAAAAAATGTGCCAAAATGATGACCACATCTGTGGCACAAATTCCACCAACTAATAAATGGTGAAAGCTCAATTTAGACAGTTTAAACATGCGGCAGATGATTAATTTGCTATATTTTAAGACTGCCAAATTTAAATTTACACTGTCTAAATATTAGACAGGATAAACCCCTTACCCCCGCAGCCTTTTTTATTTTTTGTCCAATTTGTTTTTTCCTCCCCGCCTTCTAAGAGCAATAACTTTTTTGTGTTTTTTTTTTTTTACAGTTATATGAGGACTCGTGTTTTGCACAAAATGTTCTTTTTTAATAGTGCCATTTATCATACCATATAATGTACTGCGAAATGGCAAAACAAATTCTAAATGAGTGAAATAAGAATCAAAAAGGTTTGCCGGCAATTTGATTTTCTGAAGTTTACTGTTTGGTATCACATGTTTTCTGTATCCTGCAGGTCTATTTTTTAACTTTTGTTTTTTCTACATATGGACCTGAGGGGGGGGGGGGTGCTATTTATTTGCAGGCTAAAGGGTAGTTTTTATTTTGGTACTATTTTGGGATGCATGTGACTTTTTGATCACTTCTTATTCCAATTTTATGGGGATGTGAAATGACCAAAAAAACACAGTTTTGGCATTTGGAATGTTTTTTCTTGTGCATTGTTCAGCAAACAGGATAAATGATGTTCTATTTCACTATTTACTTTTTTACTTTTTAAAATTGTTTTTACATCAACAGTATGCTTGTAATCCCCTAGGGTAAATGACTGCTAGGGTGCATGATCACTAGTACGCCCTTCTGCATTATGCAGATAATGCAGAAGGTTGTACCAAGATGAAGCTCTTATTACTTTCTGCAGAAAGTAATAGGAGCAGCAACATGGCAGCTATGGAATCCTTCGTTAGACCTCCAGCTGCCAAATGCTCAGCACTCCATAGTCTTGTCGTGGGGGAGATGAATGGAGGGAAGAAAGGGGCACAGCACCATTCCTAATTAGGTCAGCGAGTGAGCCTGATCCATAAGTCTTTACCGGCATTATGGGCTAATAATATATGCTCCAATACCCCCATATGAGACTCAACTCTACTGCATCCATTGTATGTGATGTTTCGCTGTCTAAAGTTCACAAGATGGAACTGACTAAACAATTGCTCAGTATATTACAGTCGTATACAATCCTGACAAACAATATTGCAATTACTGAACTTGGATCATTGGCAAAAAAGGGAAACTTATATTCCTTATTTAGTGCTGTGTAATGCTAAAGCAACAGAGACAAGAAAAATAAATTGAAAGTATTCAGATTGTATCTTTCAATTGCTAATTTAAAGTAATTTTATAGATGTAATTAAAGATACTGTTTTTGAGAGACGTTAGAACATAGTAGGTAAGGTTGGAAACAGGGCCGTCTTAACGATATTATGGGCCCTGGGCATAGCCATGCAGTGGTGCCTTCCCAAATACATGACATCACAGCAAGATGTCCAAATGTGACACCGCATGAGGCCATGTCTCTAAAAAACACCAATCACCCCAAAATCATCATGCAGCCTCTGTTGAGGCACCTTGCTGACATCTTGAAGGCAGCCTGCAGCCTACAAGACTAATTGACACCATAGTTTTTAACTGTTTGCACGTCCTAAGAACACACACACTGTTAAATAATCAGCAAAGAACCAAGGTTTTAGGGGATATGTCCTTAATTTCCAGGCTGTACATTCACCACCCAAGGGCCCCTATGTTTGTGGGGCCTCCGGGCAACTGCCTAGTGTGGAAAAGATGGCTCTGGTTGGAAAAGATAGTGGTCCATCGAGTCCAACCCATGTAGATTCAGAGGAAGGCAAAAAACCCCTGTGAGGTAGATGCCAATTGTCTCACACAAGAGAAAAAATTTGTATGGCAGTCAGAAAAAATTGAGGATGATCCCTTGTTCTGGTTACAGACCTAGATATAAAGATCAGGCAAGAGATCTGTATACTGTCCTTTTACATATTTAAACATGGTAATTAAATTAACCTTTTATTAAGGTGAACAACCCCAAGTTTGGTTTGGTCTTTTTTGGTATTTCAATCCAAGACCAATTTACTTATGGACACAAAGTTGTTTATCGGTTCCTGTGTAGCTGGTAATTTTAGCTAGAGATATTTGGCTAGAAGCAGTGAACAAGAACCTGAGTGGTTCGTAACGCGTAAGCGTGATATTTTGCATTACCATTTTTCATGTCCACGTGTTCATGGATTTGAAGAAATAAAATATTCTATGAGGTGGAGCATAGAGAATCATTCCTTGGATGTACCATGTACCGCTTAGCTGTCAGCTCCAGGAATAATGAGTGGAAGACTGGATTCTGTGAACAATCATATAAAGTGTGAGCTCCTTAAAGGGGTTTTGCCACGATGTAATGTTGACGTGGGATCCTCCAAAATGGGTTTTTAATCCCTTTTCTAAATATATGTGATTACAAAAATTGCAGTCTGAGAGAGCTACAGCCTTCCTTACATGCCCTTGGTTACTTCAAAGTTTGTATTAGATACGGCCTGACAGGAGCTGCTGGACGGGTAGCAATATGTTTTCTTTTGTATACAGAATAAACTAGTTGTAGTGTGATTAGATCCCTGCTTTATCTGATGACAGAGAACATGAAGGAGCTTTCAAGCTGCTAAGGAGAAAAACTGTTGTCTTTTGTATACAGAATCCACAAGTTGCAGTTTGATTATTTCAGTGAACATGTCACACGATCCCTTATGCACGGCTCTGTGCTCTGGCTGTGTGCGTCTCTCTCTCTTTCAGCTCCATGATTTGTTTACATTAGCTTCTTAGCAGTTAAGGCTCCTCCTGGCAAAACCCCTTTAAACATTACTTGTTAGCATATTACACGTCTTCTAGAACAGGACTGTGGAGTCGGAGTCGTGGAGTCGGAGTCGGTGCCTAATTTGCAGGAGTCGGAGGCGTCTCAAAATAGACCGACTCCCAAAATATATAATTAGTTGGTCCAGTTAGATCAATGCAGTGCAAAGAGCAAGAGGAATTGGGTCCGGCCAGTGCTGCTGCTCCCATATATTTAGCCTTATCACACGAGGAGTGTAATTGATGACATGGAGCAGGCAAAGCGCTGCCCCAGGGGAAAAGATTCTGCTCCCATGGCAAACAGATTTCAGCAAAATTTTTCACCTGCTTTCAAAGAAGTAGAAGAGTTCAACCATTCATCAAAAGTGACTGTGCCTGAGACAATTCCTTTATAGCCTGACATTGTTAGAGATGTTTCCCCTGTGGTCACCGCTTTGCCCCCAACCCAGGTTAGTGTAGAGAGGCTGTTTTCTAGCCTGGAAATAATGAGATCAGATATGAGGTCATGTATGCAGGATCTGATGGAGGCGATACGATTTCTCAGAACAAATTCAGAGACTCCACGAATGTTCCTGCAGTGTTTTAAATATCTATAATTTTTTTGTGCTCTAAAGTCATATCCAATAAATATATTTCACACTGACAAGCAAAATGGTAACAATGGTTTGAACTTGTGACTTTCTGGCTCCATATCTCACCATCCACTACAGCTTTGTACATGAGGCTACTGTAATTTTATATACAGTCATGTTACCTATCTTATACATAAATTTGACTTGCAAGTATTTAGCATCTGCTTAGTTCCGCAGATTCTTTCCTGTAACTGCATTGTTACTGTTTTGCTCCTAAAAATCAAAATGTTAATTTTTATTATCTTGTTAGCCTTTGGGAAATCCACCTTTGGTTCTCAATACTGACTGAATCCTTCTGGGCTCTGGATCAGATTCAAGCATATCTTGATCAAAATCTGATCCCAGGTCTCTTCTACACATTCCCAATGTTAGTGCAGACTGGACTTGGATACAAATACAGCTTTTTCTTCAACTCTACCCACAAGTGTTCAAAAGATCAAAACATTGATACCCTTTTGCTTGTCAGTGTCTGTTCTACCTAAATAGCTTGATTATTGTATCATAAGGTGATAAACAGCCTGATGTTACCATTTTACTACAGTAAAGTTATCACTTAAACATGTTCCATGTATGAGGGAGTCAGAGGCATAGGTTTGGGAAATTGAGGAGTTGGAGTCGGAGTCAGGGCTTTGGCTTGCCGACTCCACAGCCCTGTTATAGAATATGAAGAAATATGCAAATGAAAATGGCTGTGAGAATACTACATGATCTTGACGTTTGGTAAATATTCTTTGTAAAAAGGCAGGCAGGAGTAAGCAACGACTTCACATCTTTTGAGAGTTTGCCAGCGTTAATTCTAGGCATATTGGCATACGTAAAACTTGTAATCTGTGTGTTGACTCAAATGTTTCATTCTTTGCTAAATAAAGGCAGCATGTGGCTATTCCATGCTGTCTGTGGATAGGGCAGCACTGGAGAACTGTTAAATCTCTTTTAACCTGTTCCTGAAGCAGTGATTTTTATTAGCAATATTTTTTTTCTGCCCACCCTCTTCCCCCCTCCAAACTCAATAACATTTTTATTTTTTCATCAAAAGAGTTGTATGTTTTAATGATACTATTATTTTTGCATTGTGTGAAACCCCCACAAAAATTATGGGGTGTATGAAGTTCACCTTGTGATATGACGATTAACTTTATTCTGTAGGTCAGTATAATTATGACAATATTGAATGTATAAAGTTTTCATTATATCTAAATAAAACCTTTTGTTTTTTAAATTTACTTTGCATCAACATTCAATATGACCAAATTTAAAAGTGGCTCATGACAAATTTGATGTTAGGCTTTGAGACATTTATTAGGCCCCTCTGCCCTGTGCCCCCTCCTGTGTTTCTACCTAGATGCCAGGGTCACACAGCCAGGGAATCTGAGAAGTTAAATGACTGGCCGGGATCCACTACCAGCTGCTAATGGTACATCTGGAAAGGTTTAAAGTGAGTGTGCTATTAAATATTGTTCTGTAAGGGGTTGCATATACTAAGCCTATTACAATATTTTTTTTACTTTATTACAGGAGAGAAAACAAAATATATAAATATATATTTTTTTAAAATACATTTTAAAAGGTTTGTCAATTAATAGTTATCTATGAGAAGATTTTGGTACCACATATCTTAAATAGTATGTAGAGTGCTTAGTGGTCGGCTATCGTCTTTTAGTTAATTCGCAGCACACCTCTTCATTAATTCAAAAGTGCACATTTTTTAGTCAATGTAGCATGCAGTTGGTCAGATCTAGCAACTCTCCTTAGTATAACAACAAAGATAAAATATTGTAAATTGAAGTAAGTTCAGAAATCTATAACATATAAGCCAGAGCTGGCCATCTTCAGGTCAGACAGAAATCTCGTTGGAAGTGGAAGAGTTCTACTGTGTGATAAAGGTAGGACAGAAGAAATCTGGAACAAGAGAAGAGTGCAGCATTTTATGAGCCAGTAGCAGCGTATACAGACAGTCCCCGGATTACATACAAGTTAGGGACTGTCGGTTTGTTCTTAAGTTGAAATTGTATGTAAGTCGGAACAGGTAGATTTATTAAATGCAACTCCTTTTTTTTAAAGTTTTGGATAGTGCAGGGAACAGTTTTTACATTTGTTTTGCTGTCTGTGCCCTGTTTTAGAAGATTTCACCTAACTTTCTGTATCTCATGTGCAGCTGTGGCATGCTGGCACTTGGTTATCTTGGGGCGTGACTCAGATTTGAATGTCGGCCACGCCCCATAAGTCTCCGTTTTTAACTAGGGGTCGTATGTAAGTCGTAACAATGTAAGTAGGGGACTGCATGTAGTGTGCAATGCCACCAGTCGGGAATAGAAGAGCTTCCTTCATTTACATCCCTCCTTTCCTCTCCCACATCCTCCTTTTACCTTATATTCATTTTTTGGAATTGCAACTCATTTTTGATGTTCATTTTCTCTCCCAGATGTGACCTGAAGGAGGACAGCTCTGGCCACAGCATTGCATGTATATCTGGACTTACTATGATTTACAATCCTGTACATTTGTTGCTGTACTACAGAGAGTTACTACACTTGTTGCTTCACATGCCTTCTTTGAATAATTGATTTGTAGCTTTGGGCTCGAGAAAAGGTGTGCCATGGATTTACTAAAAGAAGGCTCAATAAATGAATTTTGGATCTGCTACTACAACTCCGCTTCATTTCAATATAATCCCACCCGTAAGAGAAAAGAAAAGCTACATACAGTGCATTTTACCTGCATAGAGTCTTAAAGAATTTTTATACTTTTAGAACTATTCCTTTTTCCTCCTGTGCTTAAAAAGTGATGAAAAACACATGATTACAATTACAGTCTACACACTGTTTGTTTGTATTTTAACCATGGAGATCATGTATTCCCAATGGAGGGGAGGATATGCCATGATAGGATATTTTTAATTCATTTTTTAATTCAGATGCACTTGAGCTATTTAAAAATTGTTAGAAAAGTGCCCAAGACAAAGGCCAGCATAGGATTAAACATGACAGCTTTCAGTGGGTAGAACTCCACTCCTCTCCCGTGTAAAGCCAGCTCTCCTATGGAGACATGCATCTGGTATTTGAGCTCTCAGATTATCATATTGTAGAGAGAGGTCAGAGAGGTTGGATCTGTACCAAAAAGCCTTTAATGTCATCTTAAAGGACTGCAAACCAGCTATTGCAGCTTTCACTATAATTTATTTTGCTTCAGTTGTTTGGTATTTCATGGGCCAATTACTATTCAATCAGTCTTTCTAAAAATATGTAACAATGTTTTTACTTTAATGGCTTGTTCCTCTTTAGATAGCAATGTAATAATGCCTATCATTGTACAATTAGTAGAGCGCTCTAGAATATCATTATTTTCATTGTTCTTTATGTTGCATTGTTAAGCGCTAATAATGCACTAGAATAAAATTCTACCGCATTATATGTTACTATTAGAACCAGAATATTTCTTTCCTTTTAGCCATTCAGTTTACCACAGCACAATTAAACCTGTAGCTTGCTCGTTTAGCATTCTTTGAAATCTGTGGGGAAGCTTATGAAGTTGAATGTATAATAGCATGCTACTTTTCAATGACATGGAGGTTTATGCTACACTGTACATTTCCGTCCTCAAATCAAACATGTTGCAATCTGCTTTGCTTTGATAATATGAAAAACTGGGGAAAAAAATTATATTTGCTTAAAATTTGTATTCTAAGCTCTAAAAGCATAAAGAAGTTGTGCACAACAAGAAAGGAATCCTCGATAAAAGAAGGAATTTATGAATAACTGGAGGATTATGATATTATGGCTTACAAAATATTATTTTTATAACTTGATGTTAAAATAGAAATATAGGCAAAAAAGCTCAGAAAAGTCTATTTTTTTTTTATGTTTCCCATTATGGTAAATGTCTACTTTCCCAATATGTGAGGTACATGCACATCACAGTGTGGAGTGAGAAGTATGAATCTACCTCCAGAACTGAGCCCATTCTATTCGGGATGGGTGTTGCTGTCATTGTGAACTCTGCATCTTTGCTTTTATACAAGAAGGGGACATGCCCTCCATTACATATTGCTGCCTCCCCCCTCATTTAATCCTGACAAAATTGTGGGGTGCCAACAAATTGTCATGGCATATGGGATATAATAAAAGCCGCCATGTTACATAGTTACATAGTTTGTCAGGCCGAAAAAAGATATACGTCCATCCAGTTCAGCTTATTGTGCTAAAGGGTTGCTAAGGTGTTAAAGTGTTGATCCAGAGGAAGGCAAAACCCCCCATGAGGTAAAAGCCAATTGTCCTCATGTTAGATAAAAAATTCCTTCCTGACTCCAATCTGGCAATCGGAATAAATCCCTGGATCAACGACCCCTCTGCAGAATCCAGATCACTATAACTTGTTATATTACATCTAGAAATGTATCCAGACCCTTCTCCAGAATCCTAGTCACTATAACTTGTTATATTACATCTAGAAATGTATCCAGACCCTTCTCCTGAATCCTGGTCACTAGAACTTGTTATATTACATCTACAAATGTATCCAGACCCTTCTCCAGAACCCTAGTCACTATAACTTGTTATATTACATCTAGAAATGTATCCAGACCCTTCTCCAGAACCTTAGTCACTATAACTTGTTATATTACATCTAGAAATGTATCCAGACCCTCCTACAGAATCCAGGTCACTAGAACTTGTTATATTACATCTAGAAATGTATCCAGACCCTTCTCCAGAATCCTGGTCACTAGAACTTGTTATATTACATCTAGAAATGTATCCAGACCCTTCTCCAGAATCCTAGTCACTATAACATGTTATATTACACATAGAAATGTATCCAGACCCTTCTCCAGAATCCTAGTCACTATAACTTGTTATATTACATCTAGAAATGTATCCAGACCCTTCTCCAGAATCCTAGTCACTATAACTTGTTATATTACATCTAGAAATGTATCCAGACCCTTCTCCAGAATCCTGGTCACTATAACTTGTTATATTACATCTAGAAATGTATCCAGACCCTTCTCCAGAATCCTGGTCACTATAACTTGTTATATTACATCTAGAAATGTATCCAGACCCTTCTCCAGAATCATGGTCACTATAACTTGTTATATTACATCTAGAAATGTATTCAGACCCTTCTCCAGAATCCTAGTCACTATAACTTGTTATATCACATCTAGAATGTATCCAGACCCTTCTCCAGAATCCTGGTCACTAGAACTTGTTATATTACATCTAGAAATGTATACAGACCCTTCTCCAGAATCCTAGTCACTATAACTTGTTATATTACATCTAGAAATGTATCCAGACCCTTCTCCAGAATCCTTGTCACTAGAACTTGTTATATTACATCTAGAAATGTATCCAGACCCTTCTCCAGAATCCTAGTCACTAGAACTTGTTATATTACATCTAGAAATGTATCCAGACCCTTCTCCAGAATCCTGGTCACTATAACTTGTTATATTACATCTAGAAATGTATCCAGACCTTTCTCCAGAATCCTGGTCACTATAACTTGTTATATTACATCTAGAAATGTATCCAGACCCTTCTCCAGAATCCTGGTCACTATAACTTGTTATATTACATCTAGAAATGTATCCAGACCTTTCTCCAGAATCCTGGTCACTATAACTTGTTATATTACATCTAGAAATGTATTCAGACCCTTCTCCAGAATCCTAGTCACTATAACTTGTTATATCACATCTAGAAATGTATCCAGACCCTTCTCCAGAATCCTGGTCACTATAACTTATGTTATCACGCTCCAGAAATGCATCCATGGTGAATTCACCATGACAATTTCCTCTGGCAGAGAGTTCCACAGTCTCACCGCTCTAACAGTAAAGAATCCCTTTCTATGTTTATGTAGAAACTTTCTTTCCTTAAGCCATAAATGATACCCCCTTGTTCTCGATACAGTCCTGGGTATAAATTAATCTTTAGTGAGATCTCTATATTGACCCTTAATATATTTAAACATATTTATTATGTCCCCCCGAAGCCGTCTTTTCTCTAAACTAAATAACCCTAACCTTGCTACTCTTTCTGGGTATTGCAGTCCACCCAGTCCTTTTATTATTTTTGTTGCCCGCCTTTGTACCTGTTCAAGCTCTACAATGTCTTTCCTGAGCACTGGTGCCCAAAACTGTACACAATATTCCATGTGTGGTCTAACCAGTGACTTGTATAATGGGAGAATAATGTTCCCATCATGTGCATCTATGCCCCTTTTAATACAACCCATGATCCTATTTGCCTTGGCAGCTGCTGCCTGACACTGGCTGCTACAGTTAAGTTTACTGTCCACCATTATTCCCAAGTCCTTCTCCATGTCACTTTTACCCAGTGTTTTTCCATTTAACATGTAGTCATGTAATGGATTTTTCCTCCCCATGTGCATAACATTGCATTTATCAGTGTTAAACCTCATCTGCCATTTCCCTGCCCAGGCCTCCAACCTATCCAGATCCCTTTGTAATAACACATTATCCTCTATTATGTGGATTTCTTTACAGAGCTTAGTATCATCTGCAAAGATCGAAATTCTACTGTGCAATCCCTGTGTAAGATCATTTATGAAAATATTAAAGAGGATAGGGCCCAATACTGACCCTTGTGGTACCCCACTAGTAACAGGGATCTGGTCTGAGTATGCACCGTTAATTACCACCCTCTGTTTTCTATCAGTGAGGCAGTTGCTTACCCACTTGCACACATTTTTCCCCAGTCCAAGCATTCTCATTTTACTTACCAACCTTTTATGTGGCACCGTATCAAATGCTTTAGAAAAATCCAAATATACGACATCCAGTGCCTCACCCCGATCCAGTCGAGCACTGACTTCCTCATAGAAGCTGATGAGATTAGTCTGACAGGACCAATCCTTCATGAAACCATACTGGAACGGCGTTATACATGTATTTTCAGTGAGATACTCCAGGATAGCATCTCTTAGGAAACCTTCAAATACGTCTTTCTGTCTCCAGCTTTGCTGCCTTAATCATTGTTTTACACACTTTATTTTCTTCCCTATATCTTCTTAGTGCCTCTTCACTGCCCTCCTGTTTTAGTAGCTGAAACACTTTCTTTTTGTTTTTTATTGCCTCCTTTACATCTCTGTTGATCCACATTGGGTTTTTACTGTTTCTAATTATTTTTTTACCATATGGTATGTACCTCTCACAGTGGGCACCTAAGATGTTTTTAAAGATATCCCATTTATCTTTTGTTCTGCTATTTTTAAACACCTTGTCCCAGTCAATGCGGTTTATGGCCTCTCTAAGCAGGATAAAATTAGCCTTCCTCAAATTCAGTGTTTTTGTGGCTCCATGACAAAAAGCTCTATTGAAGGATAAATGGAAGTTTATTATATTATGGTCACTATTCCCTAGGTGTCCCTCAACCTGAACCTTTGTTACTCTGTCAGGTCTATTAGTCAATATTAAGTCTAGAAGGGCCTTTCCTCTAGTTGGTGCCTGCACCATTTGGGAAAGGTAATTATCTTTAGTTATAGATGTCTACCATCTTATTGCACCTACTACACCCTTGTCAGAGGATAGAAGTCAACTCAACAGAATAGTGACTACATAAAATTTGGAAATAAAGCAGTAACCAAAAAATGTATTTCAACAATAGTTAGATGGTTTACAGTACTGTTTGTGAGAGCAATACTGGTCTAAGTTTTTTAATAAACAAATTAGAACTCATTATTTATAAGAGACTGAACTTTTTATAGGGATTCTCAGCTTTGGGTGTTTTCTAGTGTGAAAATATTCCCTTGACAATAAGCTGATCACTAATTGCTTCTTTGCTTGGGCCCTCACAATCATTTCTGATCTATGGGGATTCTTGACAGTGTTCTACTACAGATGTCCTTATTGCCAACCACACACCCCTCTGGTCAAGAGGGAATTCTGAATAAAAGACCCACCTCAACTCAAAATTCTCTTATTGTGTATAAGAATATTAGTTTTCGAAATTAACCAATTATGATTCCGTTGCCTAGGTAATTCTCATTGATGGGTACTTTGGGGTTGTAAAAAGTTCATGTATCTTTTAGCAACCATGTAGTTCACACTAACAAATATACAGTTGCAAAAATAATTCGGTTTTGGAACACTGTTTTGCAAAATCCTTAACATAACAAATGATGGTGAACTGTTGTTACCTTTCATACAAATATGCAAAATTTACAAAAAAATGCTCCTGAGATTTAATATAAATGATTATATTTTGAGCTAATTTTCAGTTGGCAATTACAGTAAGCCCTAGGGTCCTTTCATCCAAAAATAGCATTGTATGATAATTAAAGACGTTGCATAGGAATGTGCACATTGTACAGGATTTCTGTTCTCTTCTGTATTTACAGTAAAGCTTATTAAAATAAGTATTGTACATCAAATCACATAACCTAAAAATTGGAATTATAAACCTCATTATCTATATGTTGTAGACCATATAACAGAAATATAATTATTAGAACCCAAGCTGTTTCATAAAGGCTTAATATCTAATGTACTGCCATTCTGGTATCTACAATTCCTGAGCCATTAGTAACAAAATAAAGTTAAAGGGGTTGTCCCACTACAAAGAATAGCTTTCAAAATGTAGGGAACAATAAATGAAGATGTTTTCCAAATATATTGCTTTGTCCATCTTTTTTTGTTAAGGAGCTACAAATGATTTTATTACCTTCTGAGGGCTTTCTAGTTCCCCAAGTGACCAACCTGTGTGCTCCTTCTCCCCTGCTGTTTGTTCTACCTGATAGCAGGGAGTGAGGCCAGGTTGAGGCCAGCAATGAGAGATTGTGTGTTATCTGATCTTTGAGACAAAAGACGGTAATTACTCTACTGTTTAGCTCAGAAGCTTCTCCTGTCTCTTGGTAGAAGGTACTTTAGCTAATCTAGACTAATAAACATAATAAACAGAGAAATCTGAATACATGGAGCTCATATGCCAATTACAGACAGCTTGACCAGGAAGTGACAGAGCCAATCAGCATTATTTCGTTCATGCATCCTATGAAACTTTGAGATGAGACAACCCCTTTAAGTACCTTTTTTTGTCGCTCTGTAGATTGTTTTGTTTTTCCTCTCTTCCTATGTGTAAGCTGAAAAAAAATGTTTTTATTGTGCTGTCAGCTTTCTTGGAGCTCTACATTTGCAACATTTGCACAACACATTGTAATAAAAAACAAAATACAGTGTGGTACAAATAAATACAGCGATATTAAAATGTATTGGGTAGGACAGCGATATTGAAATGCGTTGGGTAGGAGCCCTACCATACAAGCTTAAAATATACATAGAATAGGGAATTTATGCAAGCAGTCAGGGAAAGAAGTGAGCAGCTTTAGACATGTCAGGTGGAGACCGTATTAGAATATTGTTCAAGGAACATTTGCATCAGGTTTAAGGTATGTCAGAGTTGGTCCATGTGTATGAGAGAGAGTCCCCAAATAGAGGGTAGACACTAGAAAAGTTTTGTGTGGAAGTGGTGATTAGAGTGGTTTTCACTGGAAAAATAGAGGTTGTTTGGGAGGTTGAATCTGTAAATTAGTATTTAAAGGTAGTTGGGTAGGGCTTGCTATGTAAGTGAGGACTTTGAATTCTGTGCGATGAGGAGCCAACAAAGTGAATGACAATGGAGATTGAGATTAGAGGAATGAAAACAGAGGTAAATAAGTTGATTTGGAAAGTTTATAATTAACAGGAGATGTGTAAGACCCTGCTAAGTTTGAGGGAAACCCCAAAAACTGCAGAGCATTGATTGGAAAGCAAGGTGATAATGAAGACTAGGGTTACCTTCATTACCACGCTGTTTTCCAGGTAAACGCATATCCCTGAAAAAATTGATTTACTATAAGCAGTGAACCTTAACTTAACACTATCACTGAAACTACATACGCAGTTCGACATAACCTTTAATACATATATATATATATATAGATATATATATATATATATATATATATATAATCACTATCTAACATGAAATCAAAATAATTCTTACCCGATTTAGGTCAATTAGGATTACCAAAATTATTTATATTTGCCACATGCCAGAATGAGAGAGAGAGAATCTTTGACGTGGAACACAAACATGACAGGTGGACACTAAATCCTTGACATTCTGGGAGAGTGTAGGCCACCAATAGTGTGTGACAATGAGAGACTCTTCCAGGTACCAGGATGCCCGGCCAACTTGAAAGAGTGCTCCCATAGAAGGATACGCTTCCTCAGCATTGGGCATACATAAGTCTTGCCAGGAGGCATTTGCCGTAGGGAGATGGGAGCCATGGAAATCAGGCGTTCGGGAGATATTATATGTTGTGGCTCTGAGTCCAGATAAGTAGTATCAGAGGCATGTGAAAGGACATCAGCTTTAACATTCTTCTCAACAGGCCTGAAATAAAGTAAGAAATTAGATCTAAAGACGAAAAGAGACCAAAGTGCTTGACTGGGATTCTGCAGGTTTTCCTTAATAAAGGCAAACATAGCTTGATTCTGGGTCATGCACAATGACTAGACCCTACCCCGGGGAGGTCAATTGAACAGTCATAGGGCCTGTGGGGCAAAAGAGTCTCAGCTTGCTTCTCACAGAAGATGTCAGCGAACTTCTGGTATGGTGATGGAAGTCCTAGTAGTGGAATGGATAGCGTTAGTGGCGAAGTGGCACACATTAGTCCAGGTGTGACCTAGCCCATTTGCCAGTTGAGCACAGGAGCATGTTGTTGTAGCCAAAGAAAACCCAGAAGAACCTCAGAAGCGGGACGAGGCAACACATGGTTCTTTTTTTCTCTCCATGTAATGCCCACATTTGTAGTTTCAGAGTCTCGGTGTGAAACTGAATGGAGTCTTTCAGGTATTCATAAACAAAATGAACAATGTTTTTTCCAGATGGACCACAGAAAGACGAAACTTGGCCAGATAAAGACTCTAAGAAATCAAAAGTCTATAGATAAATGGTTACGCACACCCGGGGAGTTAGGCTTTTAGTGGTGCAATAGTGGAAAAGACCTAAGGTCCTGTAATCCGTAAAAAAGAATTCGCTGCACACCGTTTAAAGATTGCAACAAATATACGTTTATAATCAGAGATAAGGATCAACTGCACAATTCATTATATAATGTCAGAGTACATACTCAATAAATGTTTTTACAGATATATAGAAACCAGATGTCAAAGAAAATACGATGTTTTGGCTTTTGGGCCTTTATCAAGTACATCTAGATGGAAAGGGTTAGGGTACAACAATCAGTAATATGCATCTGTCAAAGTATAACAAGTATTGTGGAGAAAATACACAATGAAGATAATATAATGAGGCATGTGCTGGGAATAGAGGTCCAGGAGATATTGGCACTCTATAAATAGAAGAACCTAGAGTCAGGGGTATAGGACGAGACGTCCATAGGCATGTGAGGCGCCTCGGAGCTCGGAAGTGCTCGGGGCTGCCACAGGAGAAGCAGAGGCGCTACTGGCAACAATGAGTGCGTTCTTCAATGGTCAGGTGGACTCTATCCACTTGCTAGGTTCATCTATAGAGACCATTGGTGAAGGAAGTGGAGGCGTTTGGAACACCGGAGTGAGACGTGGAAGTCGACATGGCCGAACAGTTTCGCATTGCATGTGGAGTGCTTGCTGTCTCTCAGTGAACCATATATCGATTCGGGTGGCTAGGCGAATAAGCTCGTCGAGGACAGAGGGCAGGTCAGGACCGGTCAGCTCATCTTTAATTCTCCTGGCGAGGCCTAGCCAGAACTTAGCCACAAGGACCTCAATATTTCACTCGAGGTCAGAGGAGAGTGTGCGGAATTGAATCACGTATTGACCCACGTTGAAGTCACCCTGACATAAGCTAAACATAGCTGCTGCAGCATGAGATGCACGTCCTGTTTCCTTGAAGACATTGCTGAATGCCTGCAGGAACACTTGGATGTTAGCTGTAACGGGGTTTCCCCCCGGTCCTAGAAGGGGGTAGCCCAGGCCAAGGCTTCGTCAGACACGAGACTTGCCACAGACGCCGTCATAGCTTGGCGGTAGGGAGAGGTGCAATGTGGGTCCAGCCGAAGTAACAGGAACAGCTGCAGGCAGAGTTGCCACCAAAGGAAATACAGGCTGAGCCTGCGGACCAGGACATGGACTGCAGCACGGCCTGTAATAGTTATCTAAGCCTTTCTTGAAACTTTTAACTGTTCTTGCTGTGACCAGCTCCTCAGGCAGGCTATTCCACAGATTCACAGTTTTCATGGTGATCATTCCAAGTTAACCCCCAAGACAATTGACAATTTGTTCAAGAAAGTCTGTCTTTTCTGAAGATCCCTAGGATAACCAATGTCATTCCGTCAAGGTGGGAAGCTCCAGAACATAGATAGTAAAAGATTTCACCCCCCAAAAAAACCTATTTATAGACCATAGCCTTTATTTTTGCATTCTTAAAAAAACAACTAACTGTAATAGGTTCATAGGTAAGAGGTAGTGAAAGAGTCTTAGTGCAGAAGAAAAACCGCAGAAACCACAGGTTTTAAAATCAAAGACAAATACTGGTGCCTGGATTTTTTCTCCTGTACTATGACTAATACGCTTAGAGCTTGAAACGCATAGAAGGTTATTTTGATGGTCACCGTACTCTTATTTTTCAAGATGTTTTAATATTTTTGATGAAAGCTTTTTGATTTTGAGCACCTTTTCTTTATATGCTGGATTCCCACTTTGCTACCACATTCCAGTTCACAACTTAATGTCCTCTTAAGTTTTCCGTGCATGGGATTGACTGTTTCAGAGATCACTGCATTCTGTTCACAACTGGGGAGCTGTATTAACCCATTTTTTTGCTACCATATGTAGTAAAAGAGTGGTCAGGTCATCTTTTTTGGGGTTGATACATTGCTAAGAGGGCAAGTATTTATAGGATAGAAATAAATAAAGTAAATGTCATTCATTCTTTCTTCCCTTCCTACATACCTCTCACCAGCTGTAATTTCTCACCTAACTGCAATCTTTAACCATTCTCTGTCTTCTGGGATCTTTCCATCCTCCTTGAAATGCATAGTCATAACCCCTTTACTAAAAAAACTACTTTGGAGCCGTCCTGCGCTGCTAACTACCAAATAGTCTCACTTGGTCTACTTTCGCCTAATTTGCTGTCTCTTTTCTCAACCCTTTACAATCAGGGTTTCACACTTTGCACTCCGCATTAAGTGCTATAGCTAAGGTTTGAAATGATCTGACGGCTAAATTTCAATTAAGAATTAATGTTTAATAACATCTTTACGCAATGAGTATCATTTCAAATTTTTTTAAAAGTCTTTTTAATGGGGTAAATTTGGTTTGTTATATGTTTTCTGTAAACAACATCACTAATATTATAGATGTTATTTTGTAGATGTTTGTTGAAAAGGTCTGTGACTGAAATTTTCAGAATGACAATACTGATGTGAAGTAACTCATGCACGAGTACTATATTTGTTTATTTCGTGAAGATAAACTTTGAATGATTTTATGAGATTGCTGTTGTAATGTTTCGACTTATAGATGGACTGATGGTCTACAACTAGCACCTTGAAAGAAAGATTTGACAATTCTGGACATATGGTCGTTGAAATGGCATCAGGGTGAGATGAAAGCTTTGGCTTCTGGTTGCCACTTTTTGTTCCTGGGAAAGGTAACTCTTCCTCGGACATTCTTCCCAGGGGTTATATGATTTCCTTTTTATTATCTGAAGCTAAGGCTTTTTTGGAATATATCCAGGAATATTTAATCAAGCCTTTATTCATCATTGACATAGTTGAGGAGTTTTTTGTTGCCATACTTGTTTCAAACTCATTCATGCATTGCAACCCAACAGTATCACTCTCAAGAACATGTAACCCCTTCCACTAATATCAGAATTGTTTGACTGAATTAAGAGGACCATCATGTTTACCAAATACCAAGCTTGAGCTGAGGCGGAAATACAGTCTCGCACGCATAAGTCTGACAAATGTCATTTAGTACCCATATAAGTGAATATAAGTCTCTATTAGTGCTCTTTGGTCTAAGCAGTGCAACTGCAGTGTTTAAAAATATTGTTTATGAAAAATTCTAGGATATGCTGGAAACATTTGCCGCTGTAAGTGATATCTTGATTATATACAATCTTTTCCTTTTCACTAATGAGTCATCTGGAGCACTTTTGAGATGTCCTATTCTGATTGAGAAAGACGCTTCTTCTCTGAGTCTTTGTTCCAATCCTGGATTATATTCTATCTGGTACTAGTCACTCGATTGGCCCAGCAAAGTTTTAGTTTGTCCATGACCCTTTTTGATGTGTTTGGAGCCAACCCATAAAAGACATTGCCAAGTGCCTATTTACAGTGTCTGAAGTTTCCAGCACCTGGGCAGACTTTTCAGGTGTGATCAACACTCGCTATATACAGTGAAACATGTGGTACTACCACCAATTTTAAAGACTTCCTTTGACATCACATCACACCTAATGGAATTTTCTTGTCTATTTAAAACTAGTTTTGACTACCGGAAGGTACTATGATATAAGGTCCTATCCTTACTCCAGCCATCCGCTGTACTGGATGCTATAATGTTGTACTTGACTTTGGCTTGTGACTCCATTTCTAAACCCTTGTTTGACACCCTGGTCTTTCCTTAGTTTGAGTTTTTTTGCATCTTAAAATGGCACACTTTCTTCATCTAATTTGCAGTCTATCTTCAGTAGCAGGTAATTGGTAGCAGCAAATCTATACTGCCTTGTAGACGTCCGTTGAAGACCGGGGGCTCCGCTATAATCTGCACCTTAAGGCTATGTTCACACTGCTTATTTCGGGACGTATTTACGGACGTATTTACAATCCGCAAATACGTCCCGAAATACATTTCAAATATGAACAATTAGATTAGCATTGATTTCCAATGTAAAATTCGCCTCGTCATTCACACGCGGTATTTTCGCGACGTATTTGCGGACGTAAAATACGTCCGTAAAATACGATCGTAAAATTAAGTCCCTGTCACTTATTGAGGCGTATTTTGCCAACGTAAATCCCCATAGTAAATGAATGGGGATATTTTACGATTGCTAAATACGTGCCACACTTTGTGATACGTATTTGAAACGTATTTACGGACGTATTTACGTCCGTAAATACGCCCCGAAGTAAGCTGTGTGAACATAGCCTAACACTACCAATGCTAATCCAAAACTGGCTAGAAAGGAGTCCTATCTGCTCTGCCTTTAGGTAGTAAACTGTTTGAGGCTAGAATTGGACATGTTTCTGTGGGTTCCAAAGGCTATTAACGGTCATTCTCTATTTTATACTGTATATTTAGTCACAAATTTGGATAATTTTGCATATATATAGTATCATGAGGTTAGTCTGTGTTCCCATTTTACATATTTTTTTAATCTTCAGACTCCTCTGCTGTGATGTTTAATTATTACATGCTTGTGAGTGGTAAATTATCTTTAAAATGATCTTTAAAATATGATTGCTAGCAGAATAATTGAGCTCTGACATTTCATTTAGAATGCCTGGTTTTAACGGAAGTAGAGACTTTTTGTGGTCTATAGAACCCTTAGTAAAGAGATTTGATATTCAGACATTGAAGAAACCTCCTCTTTCTTTATTTGGCAGATTGTATATGTATTTTTCGCAATAGCTGAAATGTATTGTTTAATTTCTTTCTCATAAGTTAATAGTTATGTGCAAAAACCTTTGTAATTCATTTTGTTTAAGGAAAAATTACTTTTTGTTCATCTATGAAACACTGATTTCCCTATTTAATTAACAACACTGTTAGAGGCTGTTCATAAAGTATTTTGTCCTCCATGGGAGCTATCCGTTGTGATGCCATAGGAGAAGGCACTTTGGTGGGGTCACATCAGGCCTGTAGCGAAGAGTACAATAAATGTAGTCTCTATTTCCAGGTGGTATACACTATATATAACTGATAGAAAAGCATGGTCTACCATACTTTTGTGTATGGAACACAGGGCCACCATCAGAAATTTTGAGGCCCCATACAGCTGGGGCGTCTACCCCCCCCCCCCACTCCATCCCCGTCTCTGCCTTCCAGCCGAACCAAACCCCCTGCCACGCCCCCATCCCTGGCTGTCCCGACAGAGCCTCACCCATCTCCCGGCCCACAACCATCGCCACCCTGGAAAAAGGAAAACTTGTTTCTGGGGTAACAGGAAAAAAAATGCAACTGTGCCATTGTTTTTTGGATTTAGTTCTTGCTGGATTATACAAGGTACAGTCTATCTGTATTTTGTGGGTCAGTTCATATACAAGGTTCCAGCAAATGCCACTACTATAGTGTTACTGACCAAACCAGTATACCCAGACCAATATTGCCAAGCAACAATATACAAATACTAAATAATACCGCCACCTCTCACTACCATATACCGACTAGCACCACCATAGTTTTATTGACTAAACCAGTACACCAAGACCAATATCACAAAATAACAACAATATACAAGCACCTAATAATACTGCCACATCACCACCACATATCTCCACCATGAAAGTACTGAATAATACCGCCATACTGTTAGTGAATATAAACCATTACACCAAGACCAATATTTCCTCCATACAGTGACCCTATAGTGGTGGATACCAGGTACACATGTGCTTTGCAAACAGTGTACTTACATTTAGGGCCTCACAGGTGACGTCTTGTCTGATGAGTCGTTCACTTTCTCTTTTCTTCTCTCTTCGGTCCAGACCTCCATGATGACTTCCTCCATCCACCACTCGTCCCTGTAGAATTTACAACACAAACACCTGAGACTCCTCACTTTTTTTAAAATCATTTTTCCAACTGAGTGCCCCTCCCCATGTACAAACTCCCCCTATATAGTGGCCCAAATGGTAATAATTACCCCTGGTAATTATGGGCTCCTCAGTATGTAAGCAGGTACATTCAGGGCCCCCCCCAGCCGGTAGGTAGGTAAAACGGGGGCCCCTGGGCGATAGCTAGGTAGCTTAGGGCCCCCTGGAGGTAGAATAGGAGCCCCCTGTAGCTAAGGCCCCCTCCTTTAGTTTTAGGGCCCCTCCCTTTAGCTTTAAGGCCCCCTCCTTTAGATTCAGGCCCCCTCCTTTAGATTCAGGCCACCTCCTTTAGTTTCAGTGCCCCTCTTTTAGATTCAGGCCCCCTCCTTTAGATTCAGGCTCCCTCCTTTAGTTTCAGGGCCCCTGATTTAGCTTTAGGGCCCCCGTACCTAATTACTCACCTTTCCATGCTCACTTGGCTTCTCGGTCTGCTCTTGGCCCCAAGCCTGCTGCTTTAGGCTTGGGGCCGAGGACAGGAAGCTCGGTAGGCGTCGCGATGACGTCACTCGCATTGTGCCACCTGCACAACTATATACGGCAGGGAGCACACAGCTCTCCCAGCCCCACCGTTCTTCTTAATTGTATGCGTGTCACAAGGACTTGCATACAATTATGATCGCCTCTGAGAAGCCAGGGGGCAGAGCCTACCGCCGCCAGCAGGCCCCCCCTGACTTCACAGACCGCTCCGGGCCCCATAGAGCAGTACTTGTTGTACTTCCCTAAAGGCGGCCCTGATGGCACATAAAACATAGAGTGGTGGGAAATAGAGCCAAAGTAGTCCAAAAGAAGCTACCATTAGAAATTCACCTGCTTACCAGCGGATTATTGATACTGTTTGTACCATTGTACACATTTTTTAAACATGATTTTGATACCTGTTTTTGGAATTAGTTTCTCTTAAAACAGAGCCCAATACATGTAACTTCTGTTTGTTTTACAGTGCAGATTTTAAATCAGCGGCATAAAAAGATAAACACAAATTCATAAGAATTTTGCCACTTATGATTGAATATTGTCACAACTGCTTCCTGAGGGGACAGATTACACAAGGCACAAAGATACTATATGTCGGATTAGGATGAATAAAGAGGGGGGAATGGGAGTCTAAATAAGAAAAAGGTATATAGCTCATCACATTACGCCCCGCAATTGTGCCATGTGAACTTGAGCCGAAAGATCCTCCCCAAATAAGTCTAAATAATGTCATAACAAAACATGGAGCTGGAGAAAAATACTGGCTATTAGGTCAGCTGGCTACAAAACATGGAAAAAAAATCCATTATATCAAGAAAATACATAATCAATAAATTATATATGCTACCAATAATTAGGAAAGAACCAAATATCTATAGCATATGCAAAAGCGAGAAAAAAATCTGCATAAGTCTTACATATATAAATACATAAATATATATATATAAGAAAAATCCATTATAAAGTTCATGCCTACTAAAAATCTTGTATCTGGTGATTAAAATCCCTCAAAAAGCCTAAAAAATTCCCCCAAAAGTTCCTAAAAAATCCCCCAAAAACCCCGCCAAAAATGAATGTCACATATTTATACCAAAACTATTTACATACACTAATAAATATAAGAAAGGTCGGTTTTAAAGTTCATGTCTGGAAATCTGGCATCTAATTATTGAATCCAGTGTGCTTTCCTATTTAATTAAATTTCCCTAAAACTGCCTCCTCTGTGGTTTTTTAACCTTCTATATTCCGAGAAAAGAATCATTTATTAGGCTCCCACCATATATTTTATGTAAGATTACCACTTCCTCTTAGGACACTGGCAATATGTTCAGCCATTCTAACTTTTAATTTTCTGATAGTACAACCAACATAATTCATCTGTACAGGATGTACATAAGATTATATAAATAACTCCATGTGTATCACAATTCGGTCTCTAATTGCAAACTGCGTGTTTTTTAGGGGAGCACTATTTTAAATGATAAAAAAACAATGTTATAGTAAGTAGTATATCACTACATAACATTTAACATTCTATAATTTTTGCTACTGTGTGTGCGCATGCATGTGTGGTGATCTTTGGACAGGCAGTTCACGTCTCAGTGGAGCGGATGTGTGATTAGAGTGGTTTTTCCATGAAGACAGATATGAGCCGATCAAAGCGACTGAGGAGGAGGCTGCAGCTCTCCCCAATTCATGTCTATGGGAGTTCCAAATCAACTGAGCACATTTACTGGCATAACAAAAGAGTGGCAAAAACTCAGTTCTCTGAGGCTGGGCCATAGCAACCTATGAGCCGACCTCATAAGGGGATTTTGCTTAGGGGTAAAACTCCTTTAAAGTACTGAGGTTGGTGGAACATGGGAAGCTCAGTCTAGCACTAAAAAGAATCATCAGCTAGTTTCTTAGAAGATGGTTCAGAATTGTGGACAGATGCACGGGCTGCACTGCTTAGTAGTGTGGGAGAATATAATAGCAGATAGTGCCCTTCGCTTATGAATTTTTTTTCAGTAAAAAGTGATAATTATGAATGAAACCTTAAATGGAAAAAAACTGCTGAAAATGCATCACAGAGCAGAGATTGTGGAGAGTAAAAATGTTATGTAAGTATACACCCATGACAGATTATTCCGATCATTCATCTGATATAATATGAACACTTAATCCAACATTTAATGTATATTTATATGATATTGTCAGGAAAATAGTGTGAAGCAGTTGGGAAAGGAGATAGCTATGATCCCAGCCATTTAATTATTTAGAAAATGTAGCAGATATACAGAAAGGAAATGCCCTTCCTTCATCACCTGATTATCACCCCAATGATGCAATTGTGAGGTGTTAAGTGATTGCCATGGTAGCTGGGAACCAAGCTTGCCATCTTCTTACTCCTATTACACCTTGCTAGTGCAGTGTGTCAGTGCAGAGCATTAAAGGGGTTGTCTCACTACCTGTTTTCTTGGTTCATTTTGAATTCAGGGGCATGTTTACTGGCTTCTGCTAGGCTGCAGTAAAAGCCAGGTCTGTAGCTATAGCAACCAGTGCTGGCAGCCTATCATGAGAGATCAAACAAGTCTGTAGCTATAGCGACCTGAGGAGCTGATGCAGCCCATACAAGAGGGGATATCTCAGAATGGGTAGAGCACTGTTAATGGACATATACTTGTTTTTGCAATCTTTAATATAAAAAGCAATCCTTGTAGAGAGACAGGCCCTTTAAGAGTACGCTGTGCTGCAGTACATTAGTGTTGCATAATGGTTTTTCTATGTACCCTAAAATGGTGCCAATAAAAACTATACTTCACTTTAAAAAAAAAAAAAAAAAAAGCCATTCCAGTGCTCCATAGATGGAAAAATATAGAAGTCCTTGAGGTCCATAAATAGTGATTGAACTGCAATTAATAAAAAAAAAAAATAGTAAAACAGTGAAAACTATATATATTTTTTTCTATTGCTGGTGTAGTACTCACCTGCAGAATAAGATTTATATGTCAATTATACCATGAGGGGAAAATAAGCACTTGCGATTTGTTTCTTTTTCCACCCCACACAATTTTTTCGTTTTTCTGATTCTTTTAACTCTAGTAAAATGGTTTCACTAAAAATACAACTTGCTCTACACAATATAATACCTCACATGGCTATGTTGACAGAAAAATAAAAACATTATAACGATTGGAAAGTGGGGGTGAAAAAGCAAACGCGTTATTAAAAATTGCTGTTAGGACGGGGTTACTAAGTTGCTTTTAACTCTATTTTTGAAATGTTACTACTTAAAAGTTACAATGACTGGTTAAAAGATAGCATTGCATAGTGTTGTAATTGCCATGTAATAATGAAATATGACCTGGTACTTATGGACCCAAGACTACTTCTACAATGATATGGTAGATCTAGTATGTACAATGTAGTTACAGTAGCCAAATATTTTCATTACAGTTTGTCTTTCTTTTTGTTTATTTTATCAATCTGTTATTATTATGTGCATTTTAAACCGTGAAACTCCAGAATTCATTGCTATCACCCAGCAGTTCCTGTCTTGTTTTTATATCCAAGATGTATTTTCAGTAACAGCTGTTTGACAATTAAGCCTGTCTTAGATACTTTACAGAAAGGTTAAGATCAGATGATAAAGTGACTTGCACTTTCCTTTGTCATTAGGGTGTACTTTTTAACCAACCAACATATGGATAGCGCTGCAGACTGAGAGAGTGTAAGGTGGCAGTAATAATTAGTGCTCCACAAGATACTCATTCAACTGAATCCAGACTAAATAGCCATTCATTAAAAATGTGTCTTTCTTATTATAATGGAAATATATGGAATCTCTAGAGATAATATTATATTAATTGCCATCATATTACTGGTGGCTTGATAGTAATGTCATATACCATAAACATGGTGTTCTCTTATATATTTTTTCTATTAATTTGTTTCCCTTAATTGTTTGATGTAAGAGAAAGTCTAGCTATAGTATAGAACGCGTCTTAACCCCATAGTTAGACATAAATGAGGTAAGAGGATAGTCCGCTATTATTATGGACGCTTAACTGGTTATATTTAAATTTGACTTTTACATAATTAAGCCTTCCTCTAAGGCTATGTTCACACGGTGTAATTACGGAACGTATTTCGCCCACAATTACGCCGTGTGCTTAGGAGCGGGGGCAGGGGCGGGGGGACGGCGGCTGCCAGCCAGCCCCATAGACATTAATTATTCACGGCGCGTATATGCCGTGAATAATTGACATGTCAATACTTATCGTATTGTGCGAGCAGGGAGAGGAGACATAATCCATAGTTCTCTATGAGAAGTGTGGATTATCGTAATGACTGGAACGTATCTCGGCCCGTGTTTAGCGCAGTACGGAGCGAAATACGGGGGGAGATACGTCCCAGTGTAAGCCGTGTGAACATGGCCTAACACTGACTGCTATGACAGATGCCAAATCCTGTTTTTTTCTTACATGCAGCAGTATATTATGCTTAGCTGAACATAAACTGATATGATTTTCTGTTTAAAAGAACCAAAAAGTTACTTAATAATTGATGCCATCAACAGAAACTGTTTTTCTGCAACGTTACCTTGCTAATATGATTAGGAGATCTGGTCTCATTCTTCTTATTTCACAAATGGAATCACATTTAACAAAATATGTTCAGGAAACCAGATCTATGAAACGTATTGTAAAGCATCCAGAAAACAATCAAACAAATCATGGCATAAAAAACATCGGTGCCGGCCAAGCCTGATGATGATGTTCAAATTTTAGTTCTAAAGGCAGAGATCCGAAAAATCATAGATTTTTGTTTTCAGTTTGTAAGTGTGAAGTTCAACCTAAAGTGTAAGGGTTCGTCCATACGGCATAGTTTATTGGTCAGATTTTCAGATGGTTTGTGGATTTGGAAACTGTCTGAAAACCATCAAGAAATCATCTCCATAGATTTTAAAAGAAAATCCGTTTAGTAATCTACACTGAACGGCTTTTCAGCCGCCATCGTTCCTGAAAACTTGGAGCATGCACAACCTTCCACCCGGTTTTCGGGCGGAACGTGTGCAAATTCAGTGGGTATGGGGGAGAGGTGAATCTGCAAATCGTGGACAGAACCATCCCCTAAAACCTTTAAAAGACGATAAAATACCGGACTGATTCTTAAACAGAATCTGACCGGCATTTACATATGCAGTGTGGACTACCCGAAGTGTATTTAACAGCACTGAGAAAACAGTAGCAAAGGCAAGATCATAAAATATGGTCAGAGACGTAGAATGTTTATTTACATTGTTTTTACATATAACAATTTAAAGTGTAAATTAAAAATGAGAAAGGAAGCAAAAAATAGAAGAAAAATAATACATTTATATGATAAAAATCTGTATGTTTGGTATCTCAATAGCCATGACCATATACACGCAACTGATAAGGGTATGTTCACATGATGTATTCTCGGTCCATACTTGGGTGCATAATTGCGCTTCAATACACCCGAAGTACGGGTCAGGAATAAGGTAATTCATAGCTCTCATTGAGAGCTACCTGTTCTTTCCTCCAGTGCACAATAGGCGCCCGGGGAAGGAACTGACCTGTCAATTGAGTAAGTGGGAGGCTTCAGAGGTATGTGCTGGCCAGCGTGTCCTTCTGAAGCTGCGGGCATATAGCAATACGCACAGTAATAGCCACTATACGCCTCAAACATAATCGTGGGAACATGCCCCATTTGTGGATAGAAATACTTTGTTCAGAATTTACCAAATAATATTGCATCCATGTAAATTTATACCTTACTTAAATTGCTTTCTGCCTCAAAATACATACACGGTTTTCCTGTTTTATATAGAAAAAAGGCAGCATAAGTTCTGCATTGATTGGAATGTAGAAAAGTGATGAGCTCCAGAATAAATGAAATGAGGTGAAAATTTGGTTCAGTCTATAAGACTATAATTAGCTGAGCCCTGAAGGGATGAGGTTTCTTTATACTTTTATGTAGCAAGTATTTGGCAAAATACTATACTTTAAAAAGGAAAGTTACCTATAAAAAATAAAAGTAGAGAGCTGGTTCTGTAATCTTTATACTACTTGTGAATGTCATCTTTGGAAATACACATCGCTCAGTTCTAGTGCTGAAATGAATGTGACCTTCATGCAATATTCGGTTCTTGTGCAGTAGATTGCCGTTGGCGCTCTGCTCTCGATGGCCTGTGAGTGATCATTGATGGACATAGCAGCTGTGGATGGTTTCTGTTGAGTTGTGGTAATCAAAGCAAAATATTCACAAATGGAAAAGTCTTGAACTTTTTTATAGACCAGTTTTAAAGTCTGAGCCCTTTGATAAATAAAAGCCAAAGATGTATCAAAGAAGTAAAATTCGATTGGGTATAATTTTCTGTGATTTAGCTAATACTATTTTTAAGCCATAATGTTAGTTTTCCTTCACAGTAAAGATAACAAATGCCTTTTAATGTGTGCGTGTATTTTAGCTAGTTTATATAGTCATTAGTATATGTGCTTTACTACTCTCTAGGCAATCATTTATGTAATGGACATTTACAGAGCAGACGTTATTTTGGAAAAGAAACTTACATCTGTCTTATTAATATATGCTTAGCTATCCACTCTTCCATTTGTGTGCCAGATGCAACAATTATAAACTATTGTATTCAAACACTTATCAAAGGCCCCTCTCGCTGCGCTCATTTTTATGCTGAAATTACTGCCATCATGAGACTACAACACTTCTATAGTTCAGAGGTGTTTTTACTTTACACAAAGTCCTTCTAACAAGGGCATGTAGGTGATGTTTCAGGAGAAGCATCCAGTAAGTCTGCTCTGTTCAAAAGATTGCTCAGGAGAGCAAAAGATTAGGGGAGAGCCACTGCAAGGCTGCAATGACATTGAATAGAGCCTGAAGACTGTAAGCAGGCATTGTGCTCTTGCTTTTAAACACTTTATGGGCATGTCCCCACGGCACCAGTTTTCGGCTGGTTTTTCAGACTGTTTCAGATGAAAAACCGTCCGAAAATGAGTACAGTGGGGCTCTATGGAAAACCCATGCAGCAGTCCCCACTGCACAGGTTTTTCGCCCGAGAGGCATTGTACTTGTACATTCTTCCGTCCAGTTTTCGGACAGAATATGAACAAGTGAATGTGAAAGAGGAGGGCTTTTCTCCGCTCATTGCTGAGAAAAGCAGCCCCCGCAGCCGTGGGGACGGCCACAAAACAGGACAAATACCGGTCGCATAAACCGACCGGTATTTGTCCCTTGCCGTGGAGACGCACCCTATAGATGTGTAGATGCCGAATATAGCTTTATACGGTACAATAGAATGGCAGTTGAGGGACAAGTTTTAAAGGCGTTTCATTAGGTAGACTGTGATGTATTAAAATAAATGATAGATGTTAACAGACACAAACAAGAAAGCAAATATAAATACATTTATTTCTAAAAAGAAATAAACAATTCACCTGCTTGTTCTCACAAATGTAAAACTACAACAATGACAAAACCACTTTAATAAGCCTAAAAAAAAGGATAATAAAGTTGTTAATTCAGTATAGTAATGCAGCACTGTGTTCCTTAATTCAATCCCTAACAGATATAACGTCTGAATAGAGTTTGTACGTTCTGGTGTTTGCATGAGTTTCCTTCAGGTACAACAGTTTCCTCCAATCCTCCAAAAACATACTGGTTAATTTGGAATGTAGATTGTGAGCCCAGTGTAGACGAGGGAGGGGGGGGGGGGTGTGAGTGGTGTTATTTTCTGCACAGCTCTGCTGAGTAAATGAAAGCTATATAGATAAAATATGTGATCACTACACCCTGGGAGGTAATTGCTGCCCTTTAACATCTTACCAACATTTGACGCAAACTTTTGTCATAACGCCGATAATGGAGTATGGAGCGTATGGAGGGATCATACCTCCCTCTGATCGCCACCTCCCCCGCAATGAGATTGTGCCATGCTGAACAGTTACCATGGCATCTGGAAGCTTTGTAAAGGCGTCCACAGCTGCCATGTAAGTGTTTTAATACTTTCTACATCAGGAAGTAATAGAACCGCCATCTTGGTTCATCTTTCTGCATTCAATATATAATACAGAAGGGTGTACAAGTGATTGCACCTTATAGTGGTCAAGTACCCTAAAGAGACTGCATCTTACAGTAAAAAAAAAAAAAAAAAAAAGTTTTAAAGGTATAAAACGTTTAAAAATATTTAAAAAGTTCAACTCACCTTTTGCCATTTTACAAATAAAATGATAAAAAACTTACACGTAATTGGCATCCTCATGACCGTAACAGCCAAATCTATTAACATATAACATCATTTACCCTCTGTAATGAACACATTAGAAGAAAAAAATTCCAAGCGTCAAAATTGCAGTTTTTTTGATCGTTTCACATCCTCTAGAAATTGGAACAAGAAAGGGGTCAAAAAGTTGCATGTACCCCAAAATGTTAGCAATTAAAAGCACACTTTAGCTCACAAAAAAATTCACCCCCGCTTAGGTCCATAAGTAAAACAAGAAAGTTATTGGTCGCAGAAAATGGTAATGCAGTGAAAAGTTAAAAATAGAGAATATATATATATATTTTTTTTAAGTATTAGGGGCCGTTACAACACAGTGCAAAACCCGGGGGAAGTCCCAAGGGGTTTTGCACTGTTTTGTGGCGGTTTGCGGAAAAAAGCCCTCCCCTCTGGTATAAACATGTTCAAATTCCGCCCGAAAACTGGGCGGAAGAATAAACATGTTCAATGTTTTTCTGACTGCCGGCGGTTTAAAAAACCGCCCGGTGGAAAGCCTGTGCAGTGGGGACTGCTGCGCGGGTTTTCCATAGAGGTCCGTTTTAAAGTTTGTCAGTCGGCTTACAGATGGTTTTCAAAACCAAAAACTGTCTGTAAAACCGTCTGAAAACCCTGCTGTGGGGACAAGCCCTTAAAACATATTGACAATCCTACATATTGGTGTCACCAGAATTATATCAACCTGCAGAACACAGATAACACATCATTTATACCAAAGAGTGGACATCGTGAAAACAAAACCTTAAAAACAGGGTAAAAATTGTTTTTTTCCACATTTCACCCCACTTAGAGTTTTGTTTTATTTCCCAGTATATTCTATGGTACTGTCACTATTAAAAAGTACAGCTTGGACAATCTTTCTTTTCAGCGGAGCTGGGAATGTGAACTAAACGTGCAGTTCTCTGAATGAATATATCCGGATTCTATCTAGCCCGCAGCATAGGATGGTCGGGGGGCCCTTCACTCACCAAGCAATAATCAAAGTTATCAACGACTTGGGGAAGGGCCGAAGCCCCAAAACGTCGCGTAGGGCTCCCACCCCCGAGCAGTTGCTCGAGAAGGGACTTGCCCTAAAACGCTGCTTACCATATCTATGGATTAACTGCTGATACCCCACCCCCTGGAATCTAAAACCGCAAGTGCAAAAAATTTTGTTTAATCTTATACATTTCTAATGTTTTTTGGCTTTAAGAAATGCCTTAATAAATTTGTAGAAGATTTCATTCCCTTTTAAAGGGGGAGGCTGTTTCAAACTCTAAATGCAGTTTCTGAAGAGGACTGGGTTTAAACAATCACTAACACAAAGTTCTCTGCCCTATAAAGCCAAGAATTACATTATAAAATTTTTTTCCAGTGGTACAGAGTTCCCCGCCCGTCTGAGTGTTTGTTCCCAGGTCTCCCGAATTTTGCTCGCGAATCGGGGTGAGGCCCCTTGGCTCAATAGGTGGTTTCCGGGGGCTTTGTCTTTTTTGGGTAAAAATACTTGTTTAACATATTTTAACGGAATAAAAATTCGGAACGATCCCGCCCCCCATTGCATTCTGTATCCCTTGCCACCTCATTAAAACCCAATGATTAGTTTTTGCTTCAGCGGCAAAAACGGTAATACCCCGGTTTGGCTCTCTGCTTCTAGCCCATTAAACCTGTGGTTCAAGGAAATTAGGGGCTCCAGAGAAGGGGGAATTTAGGCCGACTCTCCCTACAACACTAAATCCCGGTTACTGGGGAGATTGGTACCTTTTGGGTCGAGTTCCCCCAAACTATACCTTAAGCGCTTCCCTAAGGCAAACCCCTTCTTTTTGGGGTTTTTTGGGGGAACATACTCCCTTTACAGAATTGCCCTATAAAAGACCTTTTTTGGGTTTTTGGGTAACATATCCTTTCTTACAGAAAATTTTCCCCACCATACATGCTACCACTAGCCCTTGATTTTTTCCCTTTCTTTTTGGTCAATGTCCCGGTTTTAATTTGTTTCTTGTTTTTTATAATTGCTTTTCCGGTCGAGGGTAGAAGGTGTTTGTCCCCGTGCAGAGACATTGTTATGTACGCATCCGTTGAAATTTGGGCGCTCCCCCCGGGGGAAATGCCCCGGTGGCCTAGAGACCAGGCTTGATAGGCCTGATAATCGCCTTTCCCCCTGGCCCAGGAGCCTCCCCTTTGTTACTTGCCATCCCTTTTGCTTTTTAAATCTTGTCTTTTTACATATTTGGTTTTTTTCCATGTCTATTATGCTTTTAAAAAGCTTGAAAAAGAGTTTGATTGACAGTTCCCTTCCCTCCTTTTTCCCTCTGACCCCTCTTCCCCTTCCCCCCCCATTACCCCCTTAATGTTCCACTACCCCAGAACTGGGGAATGGATTCGCCTGACTCTGATTGTTCATTTATGCCTTTAATAAAAGTTTTTTTTGAATAAAAAAAAAGTACAGCTTGTCCTGCAGGAAATAAGCCTTATATGTCTTGATGTAAAAATTAAAAAGTCATGGCTTTTGGAAGGCAGGGAGTTAAAACATGAAGACCCATATTATTATGACTGCACATGGTTAAGCAAAGACTGCCAGGAAAACAGGGAAGTATTTGCAAGAAATTGGTAATGTGAGAATGCTGCTTTTTTATTTCATAGGATTATTCATACCTGCAGATTTTGCTGTGGAAACACAGGTAATGTGTATAAAAATCTATAACAATCGATCCTGCAGATTATAAAATCTGTGGATAACATGTAGCTATATAAATATAACCTCATTCATTTGCCTGCTACTGTATTTTGGTGTGGATTTTGCCTGCATTTTAAATAATGCCCTTGCTTTATAAAAGCAATATGGTTTCAGTTTTTCTGCTTTTATATATTATCTAGTTGAAATGTCTGTTAAAAATCTGGATTTTCCCATTTTCATTGTATTACAGAGGACCTGTGACATCTCCTGACTTGTCTGTTTTAGTAAATACTTGTTTCCTGTGAAATAACAATTCTGGAGCATCTTCTCCTTATAACTCTGTTATACCTTCTAGAATGTGTCAGCTGGGTGTTACCAGTAAGGTTTTCAAATGGGTGTGTCAGACTGTGAAAAGACACAGCCCCAATTGGCAAGACATAGCTAATAGACTGGAATAACAGAGTAACCAGACAACATAGAGATTTGTGGAATGATGCTCCAGAATTATTACGTATTTCACACGGAGCCCAAATATTTACTGTGCTAAAAGAGACGTGTTAGGAATGGCTACAGATGCTCGTTTATCTCATATCTGAGCTATACACTTCTTAAAGGAGTTGTCTCAATACATTGATTCGTCCTGTTTTCTTGCTTTCACTTTGAATTCAGGGGCGTGTTTGCTGGCTTCTACTAAGCTGCAGCAGAAGCCAGGTCTGTAGCTATAGCAACCAGTGCTGGCAGCCTATCAGGATAGATTAAACAGGTCTGTAGCTATAGCGACCTGAGGAGCTGATGCAGCCCATACAAGAGGGGATATCTAGGAATAGTTAGGACACTGTTAATGAACACATATCGCAAAGTGACTTGTTTTTGCAAAATCTTTAACATAAAAAGTAATCCTTGTAGTGAGGCAACCCCTTTAATATGCAATTTATGACTCATTTTAACGAACTATTATCTTTTTCTGCCAGGATACGATCTGTCAGGCTTGGGGAATCTCACTTAACGTGTTTAAATTCTGCTGTAAGAGTTAATTAGTTTCTGTGTCCTCTTCAAGTTTAAACAAATATCATAGTCACATTCACTGTTTGGCAGGTTGAGATCACCAAGAGACATCTTATGTTGAGAAAAAGTTCCTAGAAGTTTTACAATGGCAATGAAATCCTTAATCAGCTTCATGGTTATTGATAGTAATTATCTTTTCTTCAGGTGCTGTGAGGCTTCTAGCATCCTTCTGAGGCTTGTAATGTTTTCTACCAGTAACTTTATTGACTAATTAAAATTTCTACTATTTAATATTGCATTACAATATAAACTCTGTGTGCCATTTTAAACCTCCACTAGGCTCAACCTTCAGTACACACTCTTACATGGCAATGACAAAGCAAAGTGGATGTTGTATTTATTTTAAATAAGGCTAGTAAATCGTTTGCAGGTTGTACTTTCCTGGTAGCCATGTTTGTGAAGGCCTAACAGAGGTGAGCAGGGCAATATAATCATATAATCTGTGCTGGCTAATGCTCGATCTTTATCTAGTTGATCATTAGTCTGCCACAGTGTTTTGGGGATTTGGCACTGGTGATTTGTTAACATGTTAAATGGTGATTATTACTGTCTCAAATTGATAGTAGAAGAGTGAAGAAATCAGGCGATACCTTTTAGAGGCTAACTGAGTATATTTGATGATGAGCTTTCGAGAGAACTAGCTCCCTTTTTCAACATGATGATTTTAAAAAGAAATTGAAAAATTTCCCGGCTTTTTATAACACACAAGACATGGACCTTCAAAGGATCTTAGAATTTTTAAACATAACAAAATGCAATATAAGCAAACAAGTCATTTACAACAGGTTTAACAATTAACTATCGGAAACTTGTGAGGCATGACAGAGGGCAGGGAAATCGCCGTCTTATCTCACAGCCATCACGTGTAATTTGTGGCCATCACAGTTCACATATAGTTTTGACATAAAACTAGCATGGATATTTAACCCATTTTGCAGAGTCTGAAATTTTTGCATTAATTTAAATTCCCATTCCTTTCTCTCCCTCTGCGTCTTAAAGTGTCCCATTAAAACCACAATCTTCAGATCTTCATACAGTGGCCCCTCTCTGGAGAAGTGTTGGGGCCACTGGAAGATCAGTTCTACTGTTATTATAGTGAATCTGTGGGAGTTTCATGCGCTGGCCTGAGTCTTTGCCCTGTTTCCCCCACATAAAGGCCCTGTGGTGGGGCCATGCGCACACATAACCAGATACACCACATTGCTAGACCTGCGGGAAAATGTCCCCCTAATTCTGTGCACCTGCTGGGACTGTGGGACAGGTACACTACCCAACCCGGCACACCTACAACAGCCGATATGCAGAACAACTATGTATTCGAACATCTGAAAAACATCCACACTGCTGACAGTGTACCTGTCCCACAGTCCCAGCAGGTGCACAGAATTAGGGGGACATTTTCCTGCAGGTCTAGCAATGTGGTGTATCTGGTTAGTGTGCGCAATGCCCGACCACAGGCCCTTTTTATGTGGGGGAAACAGGGCAAAGACTCAGCCAGCGCATGAACTCCCACAAAATTCACATTAATAACAGTAGAACTGATCTTCCAGTGGCACAACACTTCTCCAGAGAGGACCACTGTATTGAAGATCTGAAGATTGTGGTTTTAATGGGACACTTTAAGACGCAGAGGGAGAGAAAGGAATGGGAATTTAAAATTAATGCAAAAATTTCAGACTCTGCAAAATGGGTTAAATATCCATCTAGTTTTATGTCAAACTATATGTAAAACTGTGATGGCCACAAATTACACGTGATGGCTGTGAGATAAGACGGCAGATTTTCTGACCCCTCTGTCAGCCTCACAAGTTTCCAGATAGTTAATTGTTTTGACCTGTTTGTAAATGACTTGTTTGCTTATATTGCATTTTGTTATGTTTTAAGAATTCTAAGATCCTTTGAAGGTCCAATTCTTGTGTGTAAAAAAAGCCTGTGAATTTTCAATTTCTTGTATATTCATCATGTCTGAAGAAGGGAGCTAGTTCTCTCGAAAGCCACCCTCAAATATACTCAGTTTGCCTCTAAAGGTATCGCCTGATTTCTCACTCTTCTACTACTTTCTATGGCTAACACGGTACAACATTATACTACTAGCTATGTCTCAAATTGAATAACTGTGAGGCCAAAAAATGGAAAGGTGTGGTTATAACATAGTGTGCAATTTATTTTATTCATTTACATAGCTCTGTTATATTCTATAGCGCTGTACAGAGATTGTCATTGTTCACATTGGTCCCTGTCTCCATTGAGGCTCACAATCTAAATTCCAGATTAATTCCAGTATGTGTTTGGAGTGTGGGGGAAACCAGGGCACCTCGAGGAGACCCATATAAATATGGGGAGAACATGTAACCTCCTTGCAGATGTTATACTCGGTGGGATTTGAACCCAGGAACACAGCACTGTAAGGGCATGTTCCCTCAGCACGGGTTTTCGGCCGGTTTTTCAGCCGGTTTGCAGTTTTTAGACCGCCTGAAAAACCGTCCGAAAATTAGCACAATGGTGCTCTATGGAAAACCTGTGCAGCAGTCCCCACTGCACGGGTTTTCCGTCCGGCGGTTTTTCCACCCGCGGTCCGACCGCAAAACATTGTGGAAGCACAATCTTCCGTCTGGTTTCTGGACGGAATCTGTGCTAGCCAATGTGAAGGGGGAGGGCTTTTCTCCGCTAATTGCGGAGAAACCCCCCGCGGCCGTGGGGACGGCCGCAAAACAGAACTAATACCGGCCGGCAAACGGCAGGTATTTGTCCTGTGCCGTGGGAACGCGCCCTTTCAATCTACAGAAGTCTAAGGCCGTGTTCACACGGCTTATTCCCGACGGATTTGTGAGCCGTATTGAGTTCACAACTCCGCCGGGAATAAGGGGCGGGACGGGGCGGGGCCGGAGCGCCGCTCCCGGCCCCATAGACAATGCATTGTTTACGGCGCGTACGCGCCGTAAATAATGTGCATGTCACTTTTCTCCCCCCACGGCGGATTCGCCGAGCGGGGAGGAGCGACGGAATCCACTGTTCTCTATGAGAGCAGTGGATTACCGTAATGACTCCGACGGATTGGCGCCGTACTGAAGCGCAAATCCGGCGCGGAATTACTGCGCCAATCCGTCGGCAAATAAGCCATGTGAATGAGGCCTAACAAGCAAAATGGAAAGTGATCCATCCCTGTCATAAGTAGTAAGGTAGGTGTTTATATAACTCGGGTTTTCCGTCCCGCGGTTTTTACGCCTATGCTCCGGCCGCAAAACATTCTACCTGCACATTCTTCCGTCCGGTTTTCGGATGGAATATGTGCAAATGAATGTGAAGGGGGAGGGCTTTTCTCCACTCATTGCGGAGAAAAGCCGTCCCCTCCGCGGCTGTGGAGACAGCCGCAAAACAGGACAAATACCAGCCGTCAAACCGGACAACATAGAAATTGAATGTTGGTCTCTGATACTGGGCAATCAAGTAATTCTTATGCGTTTTTGATACATGACAGGCATTGTCCATTCAGTAACTGAATGGGACAATTTGTGGAGGAATAAATGATAAATTATATGAATCAACAATTAAACATGTTCACTGGAATTAGGGCCAATTAATGTATATTATCTCAAAACTGAATTTTTCAGTAAAATCAAAATAGAAAAATATACTTTTTACTACCAAGTTTTGAACTAAGGAAAATTGTGTGTGAAATCCGCTCCTCCTGCTACCGGATAGCAGCTCTGTGTGTATAGACTAACAGACAATAATCTGTATCCTCACTATTTGCTTCTCCAGAGCTCTGTTTATTTGTGGAGTTCATTTTATATTGTCGTGCATTTAGTCAGCAATACTGTATTCCCAGTACTGTAGACATGGCTCAACCTTTGGTCTTACAATTTAAAGGCCAAAGCAATATCTTTGATGGAATTATAGCTTTATTATGCTAGGGTGGAAATGCTTTAGGACCTATATTACATTTAAATTTTTAATGCCATGCTGTCAACATGAATTCAGTGGACATGTGAGTTTATTGTTCTATTTTTTTTGTTATATAACTTCTGCTGCACAGTTCTGTTATCAGTGCAAATGTGCATTTGTTTAAACATACAAAATAAAGCAGTACACCTTTACCACATTTTGTAACCATCTTCTCTTATTATGTGTTAATATATTCACGCTGGAATTTTAACACAACAAACATTACATGCAGTTGTTTATAGGGTAACTACCTTTTTAATGAAATATAAAAACAAAACATAAAATATGTCAAGCCTATTGATTATTGGGGGCGTGGGTGCTGAAACCTTCTCTAGAACAATGGGGCAAAAGCACTGTGCGGTTTTTGACTGTGAGTGGTTTTATTAAGAAATACAATTATTTTTTTTTATTAATATGTCCATATCAGTTCTAGATCTGTAACTGAAATTTGGGTGGTGTCTTAAAACAAAGAAAACCACAGAGACTCCACTAAAGATAAAGTAGGAGGAGCAAACCTACTAAGATAAACAGACCCTGGATATACCAAAATATATATGACAACCAAACCACAAAAGTGGTATAAATCCTAGGAAAGGATAAAACTTAACTTTTATTTATATACCAAAAATAAAAATAAGAAATGCAAAATACATAGTGCTCACCAAAATACCTAAACTAACCAAATTTCTATCCCTACCACATAGACGCTACCTAACCAAGAAAAAAGTGGGATAGTCGCCCTGATAAGGGCGTCCCCAACCTCGTACCTCCTAAACGAAACCCTAGGGACTATGACTATGAAAGTCTAATGTCAATATTTAACAAGATATAATTAATAAACTCCCATAGAGGTATATACTGTCTGAAAAATAGCACACCATGAGTCAATCAATACCCAATATAATATGTCAGGTGTGCAGGAGTTGGCCCTACAGGTATAGTAAATATCCTGAATATCATATCCATACACCAACATTTGTTGGCTATACTATCCATACACAAACATTTGTTGGCAGTCCAACCATAAACAACCAATATTTCCGACGCGTTTCCCCTCAAGAATTTGTGAGGTTCATCAGGGAACAAGAAGAAGTGTTTCAGAATACAGATAACAAGCAGTATACAAGAGCAAGATAAATAGCCAATGTGGCACAACTCACGACCCTGGTTATATGGTCAATTGGGTGATGAAGAGCAGAGTCCTAAAATGATAATAAAAGGATCTCCCGGTCCACATCCACATCCACAGTAAGGTAGCAAGATAGTGGTGGACACCGGGAGATCCTTTTATTATCATTTTAGGACTCTGCTCTTCATCACCCAATTGACCATATAACCAGGGTCGTGAGTTGTGCCACATTGGCTATTTATCTTGCTCTTGTATACTGCTTGTTATCTGTATTCTGTACACTTCTTCTTGTTCCCTGATGAACCTCACAAATTCTTGAAGGGAAACGTGTCAGAAATATTGGTTGCTTATGGTTGGACAGCCAACAAATGTTTGTGTATGGATAGTATAGCCAACAAATGTTGGTGTATGGATATGATATTCAGGATATTTACTATACCTGTAGGGCCAACTCCTGCACACCTGACATATTCTACTGGGTATTGATTGACTCATGGTGTGCTATTTTTCAGACAGTATATACCTCTATGGGAGTTTATTAATTATATCTTGTTAAATATTGACATTAGACTTTCATAGTCATAGTCCCTAGGGTTTAGTTTAGGAGGTACAAGGATGGTGTCTTAAAACACCCTTAAAGGGGTTGTCTCATCTCAAAGTTTCATAGGATGCATGAATGAAATAATGCTGCTTTGCTCTATCACTTCCTGGTCAAGCTGTCTGTAATTAGCATATGAGCTCCATGTATTCAGACTTCTGCTAATTAGACAAATCTCATGCTGTCAGGAACAGGGAAGCTTCTGAGTTTAAGTAAACATCAATAATTACTGTCTATTTTCTGAAAGATCAAATAACACACAGATAACGCGACCTGTGTGATGACGTCACTCCCTGCTATCAGATAGAACAAACAGCAGGGGGGAAGAAGTACACAGGTCGGTCATTTGGGGAACCAGAGAGAGCACAGAAGGTGATAAAATCACTTGAATACTGCAAGTTTGGGACATACCTACCAGTATTCCAGCCAAGCCGCGTCTCCCTCATCTCACACAGCGATCGCCCTTTAACTCCGTGTTTCTAGCTGCCACCTCTCAGGCGTCACTTCTGTCCATTTTTTTCTCCTAATATTATATCTCCCAATCTGCGTTAGGCACAGCACTCCATTGGGTTTCTTTTCCTGTCCATTAAGGGCTGTATCGCAGGCAATAGCCAATCAGAGGCACTGGTGTGTGTAGGGCTGTGCCAGTGATGAGCTTACTATCATAAGTGTCCCACATACTAGGAAAAGTGTCGGTGAAGTGTGCAGGTGGGGACACAGTGGGGACAATTGGGTGGTAACAGAAGACCAGTGATACTGCAGCCACTCTCCTGTACTGGCTGACAGCTCTGCTTTGAGCTCCTTTATTCATGATGTTGTGTGATGGGACAGCAGCTCTATCTCCTGCCACAGCCCAGTCTCCTGGGTCCTAGAGGTGGTAGCATCACTGCTCTTAGTGTAAAGAACACTGCTGTTATTAGGCTAAGGAACATGCAGATGTGAGAATCTACAAGCTGCTGGAGTAAACACACGCTCAAGGGCGGAACTAAACCTCACAGGCCCCACAGGAAAGTCTAAGATGAGCCCCACCACCTATGATTGGAATGCTACTGGAGCCTTGAAAAGCAGATCTTCAACACATAGGGCTATACACAATCACTTTCTTTGCACCTGTGCTGTCCCCTTTTGTCTCTGGGCCTCGTAGGAGCTACAGTCACTATAGACAAACCAAAACACTCTCAAAAATGCAATAAAAATATATATTTTATTATTGTAATATTTAAAAATTAAAGACGTAAAATTCAAGACATAAAAATTATACATCAACATCCAAATAATTACACTACAACCATCAAAAATAACTGGTCAATTTGCATAATATGTAACAAGGGTATAGTATAAATGTATATACAACATATAAAGTAAGCAAACACATATAAATGCCATCAAAGACCATACTTAACTTTAGGCTGACCGGTATAAGGACAGGAGTGTGCCGTCCCAGTGCACGTTTCGCTCAGCGGTTCTTCAAGGGTAACACCCATGATCCCCTTGTAAAATGCACCATTGAAGCATTGTGATACAGGGGCCTCCCTCAGTCTTTGGGCACCATAGGAGCTGCTGTCTCTATACAGGCAGCCCCCTCAGATTATATATGTGTTTAACATGTGTGATTTGGCTTGCTGACATTTCCACAGCTACTAGCTGCTGTGGAACATGGAACTACAAATGTCAGCAAATGATTAGTGAGATTTCTAGATCATAGGATGTCGGACTGTTGACAATCTACGGTACTCTTGGAGCAAGAAATTATAGTATAAATGTGTAATAGTATTTG
Source organism: Phyllomedusa bahiana (assembly GCA_025379985.1). Lineage (NCBI taxonomy): Eukaryota > Metazoa > Chordata > Amphibia > Anura > Hylidae > Phyllomedusa > Phyllomedusa bahiana. Next base: position 70,945 of record JAODAL010005787.1, on the reverse strand, counting down.
TCTTATTCTTTGTTGCACCTTATTTTGAAATAGTCAAGTATTGCATGATTCTGACAGGTATATTCATTACTTTGATAAAATTGTTTTGCTTCTAATGACTCTTTTTAGATAAAATAGCAGGATTTTAAATTGTCCTTCTTACTAATTCCTTACCCTTGGAAAGTGGCATCTTTAATGTGAAATGAAGCTGGTGACATGTAATGTGTCTTAATATTGGCAATGGAAAGTATGTCATCTTACTCCCTCATTGTTATGCACTGCAACAATAATGATAGGGCTCCTTTTCCTAGATACAGGCTTATCTTTTTTGTTAAATTAAGAATGGGATGATGAGGAGCCTACGCTCACTTCATAACTGGCTTAATTTTTCTCTAAATATTTTCAATGAATGTGCATTCTTTGCCAATATCTTTATTACTAGAATGATATGGGAAGCTTTTCAATGTGCTGTAAAAAATGCCTGTATATTTGACCTAATTATTTTATAATCATATCCAGCATACTTTGTTTTAACAATAAATAATAATGTATCACACCAAAGATGATTTTTATTACACCCTACTCTAATGGTCACTCAAAGCTTTAAATGTAATTATCGTAATTCTGGCTATGCTAGTGTTGTACTGTGCTTTACAATTCAAGACATATAAGCCTATGAAGACTCGACACAGTTAACGACGTATCGCAGACATGCCAAAGGTGGGATGTAGTTAGTAATTGAAGTTTGTATGTCAAGTTATAAGAGGCTTACAATATTAAATATTGTAACCTGAAGGGCTGCACGTATTTGGGGCAAGGAGATTATCAAGTGCTAAAAAAATGAATTCAGTCTAAATTCTAGAGTAGTTTAAGAGTAGTATATGGTATATCTGTGCTAAAGTTGTAAATGAAACACTATATGATAGGCACTCTTAATTCACTGAAGTACTTCTTTATAATTTCTCTTTATATACCACCTTCTTAAAATATTAAAATTCAAATAACTACTCTTATATGCATTTTAAATATATGCTTTCTGTTTGTAGTGTACAAAAGTAAAATAATATTTTCAGAGGGTTTATAAAATTGTAGGATAATCCTGCCATTTAATTTTGTTCACAGATTTTGCACATTGACATAATGAGGTAATTCTTTCTTATTAATTATCTTATGCAGTGATTGTTTTTATACCTCATTTCCTCTTTATGTTGGGGGTATACTTCAACAGCGTTCCCAAACATTAATGAGCAAAATAAAGTACATTCTCTTTGACTTTTATCAGGACATAGTTTTAAAAAAAAAATTCTGGTTCTTAGAAGATCTTAAAATAAGGTAAATCCAAACTCAGATGAACAACACACAGCAGATTCCACCATGCTATTATTTATTTAAGAAAATGTGACCTAAATCCAGATTCAGTGTATAAAACAAGTCCATCCTTACTGCCTCCATAAGAATTAAGAGGACAAATAGCAGCCAGGTCCTTTAGATCAAATGCTGCTGATTAATTAATCATCAGTAAGCAGAGGTTTTGACAGTTTGCTGGTATCGAGCATTCAGGTATCGCTTATCGGTCTCCCTCTCTGCAAACTCTCCCCTCTGCAATCTGTTCTGAATGCAGCAGCCAGGCTTGTCTTTCTCTCCAGCCGCTATACTGATGCCTCTACCCTGTGTCAGTCACTGCACTGGTTGCCCATCCAGTACAGAATACAACATAAACTCACCACTCTCACCCATAAAGCTCTCCACAGTGTTGCTCCTCCCTACATCTCCTCCCTCATCTCTGTCTACCACCCTACCCGTGCTCTCCGCTCTGCTGATGATATCAGACTACATTCCTCAATCATCCGAACCTCCCATGCCCGCCTACAAGATTTCACACGTGCGGCACCAATTCTCTGGAATATGCTACCGCGGCCGATCAGGCACACTCACAACCCTCACAGTTTTAAGAGGGCCCTGAGAAAACATCTTCTCAGCCTGGCCTACCAAGATCCCTAACTGCTATCACACCTGTCACTCCCTACACTAGGGCACTCACAGGCACTTATCTGTATATAGATGTACTGTCAGGGTGGCTGGGTCACCCAATTTCTATGTAAACCACCTCTTATTTATGTAACATGGCTGGACCATAGTAAACTGAGCACTTCTTAACCCTTTGTCTCACCCATACACCATAATAGATTGTAAGCTCTCGCGAGCAGGGTCCTCATACCTCGTGTCTCATTTGTAAGTTCTTTTAATGTGTAATGTCTGTATGTACACCCTCTAATTTGTAAAGTGCTGCGGAATATGTTGGCGCTATATAAATAAAAATTATTATTATTATTATTATTCAGGTATGTGTTAATACAATGCAAAGGAGGAAAGATATCGGCAATGATTTTAGAGAAGCAATTGTTGTTGCCCATCAATCTGGGTAGGGTTATAAGTAGAGATGGACGAATTTCCCGAAATTCGGTTCGTTCACTTCGCCGAATTTCTCGGCAAAAAATAACTTCGTTCCGAATTACTTCGGGACAAATAACGTTAAAAAACAGCTATTTCCAGGCTTGCACAGAGCCTGCGGGGGGCTTTTAGAACGTTTTTCCATGCTTAAATATGCAAAGGAGTTTGGGTTTTTGGTCTTCAAACAATGTTGTGTTTTAGTATGACACCAGATGACTGCCGCCGCTCTTAGAATCGCTTCACTATAAAATTCCCGGGGCACTTAAGGGTAAAACTGAACCAAAAAACTGAAGGGGGAATGTAGCCTGATAAAGTCCATGGCAGCGACAGCTGGAAAAAAACAAACGGGGGGGCTCAGGTGGCAACATCAGTGGACAGGTGTGGAGGTAAACGGCGGCAGCCACAGCAGCATGAGGTCAGAGAGTGGCACAATGACAATCTGGAGGTGGAAAAAACAGGAGTAGGCCAAAGAGTGGCACAATGACACAATGTGGAGTTGACGGCATTAACAGGAGCAGCAGCAGCAGCATGAGGTCAGACAGGTCAGGCACAATGACATTCTAGAGGTGGCAAAAACAGGAGTAGGCCACAGAGTGGCACAATGACACAGTGTGTAGGTCACGGCAGCAGCCACAGCAGCAGCATGAGGTCAGACAGTGGCACAATGTGAGAGTGTGTTGGTCACGGCATCAGCCACAGCAGCAGAATGAGGTCAGACAGTGGCACAATGACAGTGTGTAGGTCACGGCAGCAGCCACAGCAGCAGCATGAGGTGAGAAGTGGCACAATGACATTCTGGAGGTGTTAAAAACAGGAGTAGGCCACAGAGTGGGACAATGACAAAAGTTTTGGGGTCACGGCAGCAGCCACAGCAGCAGCATGAGTCAGACAGTGGCCACATGACAGTGTGTAGGTCACGGCATCACCCCGCAGCAGCATGAGGACAGACAGTGGCACAATGACATTCTGGAGGTGGCAAAAACAGGAGTAGGCCACAGAGTGGGACAACGTCACCGTGTGTAGGTCACGTCAGCCTCCACAGCACCAGCATGAGGTCAGGCAGTGGCACAATGACAGTGTGTAGGTCACGGCAGCAGCCACAGCAACACATGAGGTCAGACAGTGGCACAAGGGACATTCTGGAGTTGGCAAAACGGGAATAGGCCACAGAGTGGGACAATGACACAGTGTGTAGGTCACGGCAGCACCCACAGCAGCAGCATGAGGTCAGACAGTGGCACAATGAACAGTGTGTAGGTCACGGCAGCAGCCACAGCAGCAGCATAAGTCAGACAGTGGCAAAAATTTACATTTTTTGGAGTGGCAAAAACTGGATATAGGCCACAGAGGGCAAAAATGACAGCGAATGGAGGTGAGGGGCAGCAGCATAGGTCAGCGTGGCACAATGACAGAGTGTGGAGGTGGGTGGCAATACCAGTTTCCCCGGTAAAGATGGTTGGTGGCAGATGGAGAAACTGTCAGCAGAATGTTTGGGATCAGGCAGGTGGCGGCATCAGATTAGTGGCTGAGGCAGGTAGTTGAACCCAGACTCATTCTCACAGTTTTGGGTGAGGCGTCATGGCTGATGTAGTCTGGCGCCTAAAGCTTTTGGTGTGTGGAAATCCTGGCCGATCCACGCCTGATTCATCTTGACAAAGGTCAGTCGTTCCACATTTCCCGTGGACAAGCGGGTTCCCCTTGGGGTAACAATGGCCCCCCCCCGCACTGAACACCCGCTCTGATGCCACACTACTGGCCGGCAGGACAGCTTCTCCACTGCAAAACTCGGCAAGTTGCGGCCCACATCCAGTTTGGCTGCCCAGAAAGTCCAGCGGATCTTCTAACTGGGGGGGCAGAGTGCTGTACAAGTAGGCCACCACCTTTTTGGGTTCAGGGTCTCCCTCCAGGCCTGCTGCTGGCGACTGCCCTCCTCACTAGGCGGGGGGAAGGAAGCTGCTCATCAGTGACTCCAGACTTAGGTTTGCTGCTGAGGAGCTGTACTGCTCCTACCCCCCCCCCCCCACCTTCCTCCAGCAGCCGGGCGGCTGTAGTACGTGAGCGCTGAAGAACCCCCCGGTCAGACCTGTCAGAGGAGGGACGATGCCGCACACAGGCAGCGGCCCAAGTGACTACGGAGATTTCCCTATATATTTGAGTTTGTCCTCCCTCTCCATAGCTGAGAAAAAGGCTCCCATTTTGGACCGGTAGCGAGGGTCCAATAGGGTGGAGAGCCAGAAGTCATCCCTCTGCCGGATGCTTACTATTCGGCTGTCACTAGCCCGGCAAATCACCATGCTGCGGGCCCAAATTTTGCCACAAGTGACTCCGAGGGGCTCCCTGCCTCCATCTCCACTGAAATTACTGCCACGGTCCCTTGCGGGTCATCTGCCTCGTCTTCCTCATCTCCATCTACCTCCCCAGCTGCTCCTGCTCCTCCTCTTTTTGTCACCTGGGTAGAATACCCAAACTCATTTCACCAGACAATGCTTTTTGCTCCAATTTCCTCCTCCTCCCCCAAATTTTTCAGTCCCCAGCAGACTCATGTGGCCACGAGATGTAGTCGCCACGTCTCCAGTCCCCTGCCCAGACAGATTTTTCAGCATCTGTTTCAGGACATGAAGCAGTGGAATGATGTTATTCATCCCGTAGTCCTGTCGACTGACTAATAATATGGCTTCCTCGAATGGCCTCAACAAACGGCAGGTGTCACGCATGAGCTGCCACTGGCTGACATCAAAGTTACACAGGGGAGTACTCCTGTCCGCCTGGATCATCAAAAAATCGTTAATGGCCTTTCTCTTTTCATACAGTCGGTCCAACATGTGCAGGCTGGAATTCCAACGGGTGGAAACATCGCATATCAGAGTGTGTTGGGGGAGGCCGTTCTGCCGCTGCAACTCGAGGAGGGTGTTCCTGGCTTTTTAGGAATGGATGAAGTGCATGCACAGTTTCCTGGCCATTTTCAGAATATTCTGAAGATCGGGGGAAGACTTCAGGAACCTTTTCACAACCAGATTGAACACGTGCGCCCATGCAGGGCGCATGTGACCAAACCCTCCTCGGGCAGGGGCGGACACCATGTTCCCCCCAATTGTCCGTCACCAGGGTTCCGTTTGCAGTTGGCGCGGAGAAAGCCACACATAGATTTCTTGCTGCATGAGCAATTTCCCTCCCCTGTGTGACTTCGTTCGCCGAGGCAAGCCAGGTGTAAACTGCGTGACACCGCTGTGCCCTACACATGTGGTATATGGAGCAGTACTTTTTGGAGGCTGAGATGGTGGTGGTGGTGTGGGGTGGAGGAGGAGGGGGCGGACATTGGCGCAGGAGCTGCAGTTTGACAACGTGGAGGAGAAAGAGGCGTCTCCTGCCCAAAAGTTGTTGGTGTGCCTGGGCCGGAAGCACATTCACCCAGTGGGCCGTAAAGGACATGTTCTGGCCCTGACCGTAGTTACAGCTCCAGACGTCCGCGCTGCTGTGCACCGTGGAACAAACCGATAAGCTCAAGGACTGGCCCACTTTCTGTTCTACATATTTATGAAGTGTGGACTGCCTTTTTTGGAAAAGAATTACGGTTTTGAACTCTCCATCTCGGCTCGGCACAAGCCATTAGTTCTCTGAATGGTGCAGAGTCCACCATTTGAAAGGGAGGGACTGCAGCACCAACAACTTGGACAGGAGTACGGTCAGCTTCTGCACCTTAGGATGGTTGGACGCATACTGTTGTCTCTTTGCAGTCGCCTCGCTGAATGACTGCTGGCGCCATGAGTAGCGAGGAGCAGGAGCATCTGGACCGGGAGATGATGTCAAAGAGAAACAGCTCCCTTCTGCAGAGGTGGTGGAGCCTTGACTGGCTGCAATGGCATGCATGCCACTGGGTGCTGCTGCTGTTGCTGCGGCGGCAGTATGGACCACCACATCTGAGCCACATTTCTCCAAGGCCACCTGATGGTGATGCTTCATATGTTGACGCAGGGCCGTGGTGCCAACGTTAGTTCCATGGCCGCGCTTCACTTTCTGCCTACAGATTCTACATATACCCATATTCGGCTCCACCGGTGTCTTAGCAAAGAACTGCCACAACGTTGAGTATCGGATTTTACTGCCAACGCTCCGCACTGGGTGACTACTGCCGCCGCTGCCTCGCTGAGCCCCTATGCCGCTACTTTCTTGACCGCGAAGGGTTTTTTTACCCCGTGGCCGCCTGGCTCCCGCCCCCCCACTGCTGCTATCCTGCTGACTCACGCCACACACCCCTTTCTGGCTGCGCCGCTGCCTGACGCGCAAGCTGACGCCCTCTTTCCCCCTGACGATGATGAAGCCCTTGCCTCACCTGGCTCCCAAGTGCGGTCGGCTACATCACCTCTATTTGTGTTCATCGTCACTGTGGGGCTCATCACAGTCTTGGGTATGCAGAGGCTGACCCCTCACAAATGACCCCCCATGCCACTCTCAACATCTAACTTTGCCGCCTACTGCAAGAAGCAGGGGGTATTGGCCCCATTTCTTCGCTGCCAAGTAGCTGCTGACTGCCCTCCTCAAATTGTTCATCCTCGCTATATAGTGGCGCTGAGCCCAGACCACATAGTAAATTTCTGGCTGAGGGAACCGGATGGGACAGAGGCGGTGTCAGGGCTAAGCTGTGCTCAGACTGCAGACAGGCTGCAACAGCTGATGTGTGCTCCCTCCCTGATTCACTTGCTGCTGACAGCTCTGTGAGTGACAGGGGCCCAGCCACTCCTGACAGGGGGGGAGTGTACCAGCCAATGGGAGGACCCGGAGGCCGCTCCAATCAGCTGCAGGGCGGTATCCAGGAATCCCATTTAAACTCCCTGAAAGCTGACTGCTGCGCCTGTGAAAATTCCTGGGTACCTTGTGGTTCTTGTTCTTTGTGTTGTGGTTTTGCTAACCAGTTATACCTGACCTCGCTTGTTCTCCTGACTCCGGCTTGTCTCCTGATTTTGTGCTTTGCTTCCGTTTGGCTTTTGACCTCGGCTTGTTTACGTTTATTCCTCTGGTTCTGATTTGTGGCTTCGGCGTTCCTATTTGATATTGACCTGGACTGTTTGACTATTCTTCCTTCTGACAGCCCCAGCACTTTAGCAGCGCAGGGACTGTCACCCAGTTGCCGTCTGCCGCCTAGGGCAGCACGTCAAGTAGGCAGGGACAGTGGGCTGGGTTCCAGTTAGGGCTCACTGCACCTCCCTTGACGTGACAGGCGAGTTGAGGACAGGTGAGGGCCGCTGACCCGCTCCCGTGCCTTGCCAACTAAGGGTTGTGTCTGACGTTCCCACCGACTCTTGGCTGGGGTTTTCAGATGTCATCTGGGAGGAAGTGGATGACCTAGTCAACCAATCAAGAAACTTTGGGTTGCTAGTCAGCACACGGCCACTAGATGACAGCGGCAGTTGTGGCCTCACCGAGTGACCCCTGCTGCGACGTCCCCTTGCTGTGCTGCGACCTGGGCCTGGAATGTTTGTGCCTCTGCCACTCGCAGGTGAAGAGCCTGCCACCTCTCTGTCTGACATACTGTTTGTTCTAAAATGTACAGACTCTGTTTGATGAAGATATCTGCATATGATAAATACACACCCTGTATTTGACTCCAAATGAACCCAGTAACAAGCTTGTAACCCTTGGATATAAATTGCGCTCCACAAATGGGCAGGAAAAATTGACTTGTATGTGCCGTTTAAAAACTCTGTGTATTTTACTGAATATAAAAGCACAAACAGGCTTAATTAACCTTCGGATATGAATTATGCTACAGAATTTCTTCTGTGGCGGTGAAAAACAAAGTTTCTTTTACTGAGTACAACTGCAGAACGCTTAATTAACCCCTGGATGTAAATTGCGCCAAACAATTGAGCAACCACAAACTACGAGCTTTGTAGCGTGTTACAATGGCGTGTTTTCTACGCTACACAACAAGAGAAAAAATTGGAATTAACCTTCGCTTGTGAATTATGCTATAGGAAAATTGTAATTTTTGGTGGTGAAAAAGACGGTTTATTTTTGTCACCACAGCAGAAAAACAACGCTTAATTAACCCCTGGATGTAAATTGCGCAAAAGAATTGAGCAGCCACAAACTACTAGCTTTGTAGCGTGTTAAAATTGCGTGTTTTCTACACAAAAATCGCTTGTGAATTATGCTACAGGAAAATTGTAATTTTTGGCGGTGAAAAAGACGGTTTATTTTTGTCACCACAGCAGAAAAACAATGCTTAATTAACCCCTGAATTTAAATTGCACAAAAGAATTGAGCAACCACAAACTACTAGCTTTGTAGCGTGTTACAATTGCGTGTTTTCTATCCTACACAACAAGAGAAAAAATTGTAATTAACCTTCGCTTGTGAATTATGGTACAGGAAAATTGTAATTTTTGGCGGTGAAAAAGACGGTTTATTTTTGTCACCACAGCAGAAAAACAACGCTTAATTAACCCCTGGATGTAAATTGTGCAAAAGAATTGAGCAGCCACAAACTACTAGCTTTGTAGCGTGTTACAATTGCGTGTTTTCTACGCTACACAACAAGAGAAAAAATTGTAATTAACCTTCGCTTGTGAATTATGCTACAGTAAAAGTGTAATATATATTTGCCGGTGAAAAAGACGGTTTATTTTTGTCACAATAGCAGAAAAACAACGCTTAAATAACCCCTGGATGTAAATTGCGCAAATTAATTGAGCAGCCACAAACTACTAGCTTTGTAGCGTGTTACAATTGCGTGTTTTCTACGCTACACAACAGAGAAAAAATTGTAATTAACCTTCGCTTGTGAATTATGGTACAGGAAAATAGTAATTTTTGGCTGTGAAAAAGATGGTTTCTTGGAGTCAACACAGCAGAAAAACAATGATTAATTAACCCCTGGATGTAAATTGCGCAAAAGAATTGAGCAGCCACGAACTACTAGCTCTGTAGCGTGTTACAATTGCGTGTTTTCTACGCTACACAACAATATAAAAAATTTTAATTAACCTTCGCTTGTGAATTATGATACAGGAAATTGTAATTTTTGGGTGAAAAAGACGTTTATTTTGTCACCACAGCAGCAGAACAACGCTTAATTAACCCCTGGATGTAAATTGCGCAAAAGAATTGAGCACCACCAACTACTAGCTGTGGAGCGTGTTACACTTGCGTGTTTTCTACGCTACACAAGAGAAAAAATTGTAATTAACCTTTGTTTGTGAATTATGCTACAGGAAAATTGTAATTTTTGGCGGTGAAAAAGACAGTTTCTTGGATTCACCACAACAGCAGAACAACGCTTGATAAACCCCTGGATGTAAATTGCGCAAACAATTGAGCAACCACAAACTACGAGCTTTGTATCGTGTTACAATGGCTTGTTTTCTACGCTACACAACAAGAGAAAAAATTGTAATTAACCATCACTTGTGAATTGGGCTACAGGAAGATTTTATTTTTTGGCGGTGAAAAAGACGGTTTCTTGGAGTCACCACAGCAGAAAAACAACGCTTAATTAACCACTGGATGTAAATTGCGCAAAAGAATTGAGCAGCCACAAACTACTAGCTTTGTAGCATGTTACAATTGTGTCTTTTCTACGCTACACAACAAGAGAAAAAATTGTAATTAACCTTCGCTTGTGAATTATGCTACAGGAAAATTGTAATTTTTGGCGGTGAAAAAGACGGTTTATTTTTGTCACCACAGCAGCAGAACAACGCTTAATTAACCCCTGGATGTAAATTGCGCAAAAGAATTGAGCTGCCACAAACTACTAGCTTTGTAGCGTGTTACAATTGCGTGTTTTCTACGCTACACAACAAGAGAAAAAATTGTAATTAACCTTCGCTTGTGAATTATGCTACAGGAAAATTGTAATTTTTGGCGGTGAAAAAGACGGTTTATTTTTGTCACCACAGCAGCAGAACAACGCTTAATTAACCCCTGGATGTAAATTGCGCAAAAGAATTGAGCAGCCACAAACTACTAACTTTGTAGTGTGTTACAATTGCGTGTTTTCTACGCTACACAACAAGAGATAAAATTGTAATTAACCTTCGCTTGTGGATTATGCTACAGAAAAATTGTAATTTTTGGCGGTGAAAAAGACGGTTTATTTTTGTCACCACAGCAGCAGAACAACGCTTAATTAACCCCTGTATGTAAATTGTGCAAAAGAATTGAGCAACCACAAACTACTAGCTTTGTACCGTGTTACAATTGCGTGTTTTCTACGCTACACAACAAGAGAAAAAATTGTCATTAACCTTAGCTTGTGAATTATGCTACAGGAAAATTGTATTTTTTGGCGGTGAAAAAGACGGTTTCTTGGAGTCACCACAACAGCAGAACAACGCTTAATTAACCCCTGTATGTAAATTGTGCAAAAGAATTGAGCAACCACAAACTACTAGCTTTGTACCGTGTTACAATGGCGTGTTTTCTACGCTACACAACAAGAGAAAAAATTGTAATTAACCATCACTTGTGAATTAGGCTACAGGAAAATTTTATTTTTTGGCGGTGAAAAAGACGGATTCTTGGAGTCACCACAGCAGAAAAACTACGCTTAATTAACCCCTGGATGTAAATTGCGCAAAAGAATTGAGCAGCCAAAAATGAAGTGGTATTTGTATTGTAAAAACGCTGTTTCTTTAAATGAATACAACAGGAACTGGCTTAGATCCCCCTTGGATATTCAATGTGCTGTGAGCAGATAGCATTAAAATGTATATGCAGCTGCAGTGGACGCACACTGAACTTCAGATCCAATACCCCAAAAAATCAGAAATAGAACATTAAGAGAAGCAGTCTCTGAGACAAGCTGAGACACCCACAAAAATCGCTGTATAAAAATCAGTTCTTCAGTAAGAGCTATTACAAGCAGCCGCGGCAGCACCTTCCCTAATCAGTACAGTGAGAGGAGTGTGAGCTCCCAGCGTCGCGCCCGGACTTATATAGTGCGGTGACGTCACAGAATCCCGCCGGTCTCTGATTGGCTTCATCTCTGCACATGTCATGCAGGCTATGCCCTTCTTCCTCCCAGAGTGCTTTGCCCCATGTAACGCCATGTGCTCGCAGCCATTTTATCAATCAAAAGCACACTTCATTCACCCGAAGTCCCCCAAACTTCGACTTCGTTCAGAACCGAAGTTTTCCTGAAATTCTAAACTAATTCCACTTCGTTAGAATCAATTCACCCATCTCTAGTTATAAGGCCATTTTTAACCAATTTGAGATCAGTTTTTCTACAGTAAGGAAGATTATTCACAATTGAAAAACATGCAAGACAGTTGACAATCTTCTCAGGAGCGGAAGTCCCAGCAAGTTCACCTCAAGGCCAGACCATTCAGTGCTCAGGGATTTTGCAAAAGAAAGAGTCACATCTCAGACTCTACTAGCCTCAGCTAGCATTTCAAATGATCAAGTTCATGACAGTACAAGTGAAAAGACTAAACAGATATGACTTGAAAGGGTTGCTAGAAGAAAGTATCTTCTTTCTATAATGAACATGGCAGCACAGCGCAAACTTGCATCTGACTAAATTAAGACTTCTTTAAGACAGACAGAGCCAAAATGCAGATGTTTAGTCATGATGACACAAACACCTCATAGTTACAGTCAAGCAGTGCCTAACGAGTGATGATTTGGAGTTGTTTTGAAGCCAAAGGACCTAAGCACTGTGCAGTCATTGACCTGGTGTTTTGCAGTTGGTATATGACATCCATAAAGAGTAACGCCTGAGCCAAAAAATATTAATATCAGAACTGAGTTCTTTATATGTGAAAAAAGTGGAAATGTGTAAATTCAGTAATGAGTAAAAGTAAATAAGAAAGAATGAGTACCAAACAATGAGACAAATGGAGATAAATGATTTCCTTATAATCTTGTCTGTTTATACAAAGGACTTCAAAATGAATTTCTGTGGTCAGACTCCACCTAGCCACTGGAATAACTAGTGCTATCCATAGAGTACCTTCAATTAATTTTTGAGCCATTTGTTTGATATATACATTTGTATACCAAAAAGACATATAGTTGTAATGCAAACATATTTTGTTTCATGTATATCAGGGCAAGGCACCCAAATAAGTAAGTCATCTTCCTATGGTTCATATCCAGTGAAGGTACATTGTGAGTGCCAGAGGCGTAACTTCAAGCTCTTAGGCCCTAGTGCTAAAAGTGAAATAGGGCCCCCCAGTTACCATGTGCCATTTACAATACTATTGTCTTCTTATGTGGCAGAAGGGCTTTTGGGCCCGGTAGCGACTGCTACCGCTGCACCCCCTGTAGCTACGCCCCTGGTGAGTGCAAATGGTTTGTTGCTTACCAGGGTTATATATAACTAAAACTTTGTTTAATAGAAAATATTAATAAACTGCTACTTTTCCAAACCTAACTCTGATTACTGACATCTGCAAATGAAACCATATTCCAGTTCCTGAAATATACAGATTATTTGCCAACCTGATAGACGTGTACATTTGTCAATATGTAAGGTACCAATATACCTTACAAAGCCATCAAGAGTGATGTAAGGCCTGGATATTATTTTCCCTTTCATTACGGTGGTTGGAGCTTCATGATCACAGTGTGCACCTTGAAGTTTTTTTCAGTTATAGGTATTTTTTCATGTACTTCAGCAGAACTTGTAACCACAACCCTTGCCCATAATGCTTGATTTAACATCACAATTCCTTTCATGCATGTTTTGTTGAAATGCTTCTTCCCTTTAGCACTGACTGTGCACTCAGACTCTTGAGAGCCTCTTTGTCCAAATATCGTTCAAAAAGATGTAATATTTCCAGTACTGTTTGCTTTTCACTGCTTTTTTCCTTCTGGATACGCAGGAAGTGATGAGGTTTATTTGATAAAGCTTTGATGGCATCCCTCTAGGAATTAAAAACTCATACTTTATTTTTAGCAGTGCTGGAGATATTTAGAGACCGTGGAATAAAAAAAAAACAAAAACATCCTTCCAGTGCTCAATACTTAAATTGTGCATGGACATAGTTAATATTCTGTGTAATTTCCAAAATAACAATATATTTTCAGGATACACAAGGCATTTCTATTCAGGTTCCATTAAAACGAGAAAATTTGTGTTTACAGAAGAGCTTTGATGGCGTGCAAACCAGACTCAATACAAAAAGCAAATGTTTATGACCCTTTGCTAAAACTCCAATTTGCTGAACTGTCTCTGTTTAGACACCTGCTCAGAAAATATGTCATTAGGCACTAGTTCAGACATATTTACATATCCACATGGGAAGGTGATGTTAAAATAGCAGACTATAGTCCAGTCACACCTGCTTACTGTTAGCAGTGCTGATGAATGAGTAAGATAATTGATGGGCTAGACACACAAATACTTGTAGCAGGAATTACATCTGCCAGCAATTATGTTGAATATGTCAATTGAATGCTTATATTGCAAGTCTATAACTGAAATCATGAGACTGAATAGATAAATTATGCAAATATTTATGGTGATAAATGTTTTAATATGAACTTAAATAATGCAAAATAAGTCATTTTCTTTTATTATTAAGTTTGTGTGTTTCTGCATGGTACATTTGTTTTATGATTATCTTACACCTGAATTTAAAGGGGTTGTCTCACTACATTGATTCATCTTACCTCAGTCCTGTTTCTTGGTTTCACTTTGAATTCAGGGGCATGTTTACTGGCTTTTACTAGGCTGCAGTAGAAGCCAGGTCTGTAGCTATAGCAACCAGTGCTGGCAGCCTATCAGGAGGGATCAAACTAGTCTGTAGCTGTAGAGACCTGAGGAACTGATGCAGTCCATACAAGAGGGGATATCTCAGAATAGGTAGGACACTGTTAATGGACACATATTGCAAAGAGACTTGTTTTTGCAAGATCTTTAACATAAAAAGGAATCCTTGTAGTGAGACAACCCCTTTAAGGAATTGAACGCCTTAGTAGCCACCAATAGGCCTTTTTATGTGCCTACTAAGTAGTTATGTTTCTTTATGTAGGTGTTTTTAGTGATCTGTCAAATAAGTCTTCTATAAATATCCTGTGTTGGATGCAGTTATAGCTTCTATTATAAAGATCAGATTGAAAAAAACATTATTATAGCGACTGTAGCTTCTAAGTTGTTTGCCAAGTTATGGAGTCGTCTTATCACCCCATCCACAGACCGGCAGTGCGATCACAAGGCACCAGTGGGTTGCTGTAGTGAAGGCCCCCATATCTGCTAGCTTTGTATGCTTCCAAACTGCCTAGTAGGATGCATTAGAAGAGTGAAGAAATCAGGTGATACCTTTTGAGGCTAACTGAGTATATTTGATGGTGAGCTTTTGAGAGTACTAGCTCCCTTCTACAGCTGAAGAAGGGAGCTAGTATTCCCGAAAGCTCTCCATCAAATATACTCAGTTAGCCTCAAAAGGTATCACCTGATTTCTTCACTCTTTTACTACTTTCTATGGCTAACACGGTACAACATTATACTACTAGTAGGATGCATGGTAGCATTAGACCCCGGTCATATCACATATTTCATCTGCTTTTAGTGTGTTTGCCAGGAAAGCTCCCAGTACACTCTCTACATGTGTTTGTGGGAATACAACTTCTAATTTGAAGCTGTTATTACTTTGACCTTTGTCAACTAAATTAGAAGGTGATCTTCTGTTTGGGTGGTCAGACAGGAGACACACCAAAATTGAAGAATTATAACATATTCATCTCATACTTAGTGGAAGAGCTTTCAGTGGTGTCATTGATATGACACTGCTGAGCTGAAGGGGAGAGGGAGTCATGGCAATGCCCTTGATAGCCATGTCACTTACCTTACCCTTCCCTTGAGGCTTCACCCCTCTCTTCACATTTTGTCACTGTTCCACTACATAAAGAGCTTTGCTCCCTCAGAGAATTGAGAGCACTGTTTTTAATCCACTGCAGAACATTGTCTCTGTGACACACAGAAAAAGGAACCATTCCATACAAACCAGGATTCTTTTGCATCTCAGGAGCCTCCAGTCTCCTCACTAGTCTATTCTGTGATCTGCCTGAACGGGGAACAAGAGGCAGTGAACACTAGGGAAGCCAGTAGGGGATCTCCAGATTTCTGCTGGTTACTCCTTCATCACATCTGTTGGTTGTAGTAGATGATTTTTACATGTTTATGCTTTATGTATTTTAATAATCACCTGAAATAAATACTTAAACAAAATTGTCGGTACCCTGTGCTACAGTCCCATTGACCTTAAACTTCTGAATATTATGTGCAACTGTAGTAACGGAAACATCAAGTTCTTTGGACATGGTCTAAAGCCGCGGAAAGCAGAACTCCCTTTCAAGTCTAAGGGAGAGTCCGGACCACCTCTTAGTTCAGAACATAGAAGTTTTAGGACTCATTTGAGAGTTACAGTATATCACAAAAATGAATACACCCCTCACATTTTTGTAAATATTTTATAATATCTGTTCATGGGACAACACTGAAGGTATGACACTTTGTTACAATGTACGATAGTCAGTGTACAGCTTGTTTAACAGTGTAAATTTGGTGTGCCCTCAAAATAACTCAAGATGCAGCCATCAATGTTTAAGCACTGGCAACAAAAGGGAGTACAGCCCTAAGTGAAAATGGACAAATTGTGCCCAAAGTGTCAACTTTAACTCTTTTGGTGCATAGAGTTCACTAGAGCTTCACAGGTTGCAGCCACTGGAATCCTCTTCCACGCCTCCTTGAGGACATAATTTTCTTTAGCAAGGCAATGGTTATCTTGGAGTTGTGTTTGGGGTTGTTTTCATGCTGGAATTCCGCCGAGCGGCTCAGTTTCCAAGTTACGGGATCATGCTCTCCTTCAGTATGTCACAGTACATGTTGGCATTCATGATTTCCTCCATGAACTGTAGCTCCCCACAGCCAGCAACACTCATGCAGCCCCAAACCATGACACTTCCACCACCATGCTTGACTGTATGCATGATACACTTGTCTTTGTACTCCTCACTTTGTTGCCTCCACACACGCTTGACACCATCTGACCAAAATAAGTTTATCTTTTTTTTATCAGAGCACAGAATGTGGTTCTAGTAATCCATGTCCTTAGTCTACTTGTCTTCAGCACACTATTTGCAGGCTTTCTTGTGCATAATCTTTAGAAGAGGCTTTTTTCTGGGACGGCAGCCATGCAGGCCAATTTGATGCAGTGTGCGGCGCATTGTCTGAGCACTGACAGACTGACCCCTGACCCCTTTATCCTCTGCAGCCACGCTGAGCATGTGCACTCAACTTCTTTGGTCAACCATGGAGAAGCCTGCTCTGAGTGGAAGCTATTTTGTTAAACCGCTGCAGCTCAGTTTCAGGGTGTTGGCAATCTTCTTGTAGCCTAGGCCAACAATTCTTTTTTTCAGATCCTCAGACAGTCCTTTGCCATGAGCTGCCATGTTAAACTTCCAGTGACCAGTATCAGAGAGTGCGAGAGCGTTAAGACCAAATTTAACAAACCTGCTCCCATTCACACCTGAGACCTTGTAACACTAATGAGTCATATGACACTGTTGAGGGAAAATGGCAAATAGGACACAATTTGTCCATTTTGAGTTGCACTCACTTTTGTTGCTAGTGGTTTGGACATAAATGGCTGTGTGTTGAGTTATTTTGAGGGCACACCAAATTTACACCGTTATAGCTGTAACCTGTAAGCTGTATACGGACTACTTTACATTGTATCTGTCATATCTTCGGTGTTGTCCCATGAAAAGATACAATGCAATATTTACAAAAATGTGACAAGTGTACTCAATTTTGTGAGATACTGTAGGTGCAGGCCCCAGAGTTGAGACCTGGATATCACACAATGATGGCATATCCTAGCGATATGCCATCATTGTCTAAAGTGAGATGACCCCTTTAAATATAAATGCATCTCATATACAACTTTTATGTATGAGACACTGATTAAAAAAAACAAGTATTTCGGATGTTAGCCCGAGAGGTAAAAAAAAAAAAATTCCTGTCTTTCTTTCTGTATTGCTTTTCAGTTTCCCAGACTCTTCTTGATATGTGATAGTGTCCAATGTGTCTGTTTCTGTCATAATATGTTTTTTACAGGTCTTGGCAGCTCTTTCCCTTTGGGTTTTCTAATTAGAGTATATTTCTTACTATGTCTGTGATAACCGATTTGTTCAGCAGATCATCTGTAATAGCTTTCAGTAATATGGATATAGCTAAGAACGTCTCGAGTGAATGTGTTTTATGATGAAAATACTTTGTAATGTGCTCCACCTTAATTATCTTTCTTGACATGGTTGCAAGTTGGCTGCTATTGTTTCATATAATTCATTCCAATTCACATTGCATTTTAACATCTTTTCTTATTATTCTAAACTCTTGATCCCAAAAAGATGTTATAATGTTGATAGAATAGAGAGATTCTTAATCACTACTCAATGACTCCAAGAAAATATTCCTAATGGAATCTAAATCAGAAATGATACGTTTTACCGATATAAATCAAGTGGTAAATGACACAGCTTTAAAAACCCACTTGGCAATATTGAAACTCTTCAGTATTTATATCAGCACTGCATTTTGGCAGAGAAATTTAGAGAATAAAGTGCGCAATGTATCACACAAAAGTGATGATTACTTTTTCTTAGACGCATTAAATTTTTTTTATTTTCTGCTATGATTCTCATAGGTGTGTATTCACACTATGTTTAGAGTATATGTTTGCATAATGCAATAGAGACTCTAACAGTTTACATCGGGTATAACTCTAGGCTTCTATTTACCCAATGGAAACCTTTTTCTCTTGGCCACTGTCGGGCTGGTATATGTTATCATGCACAGTCGGGTCAAATTATTATGACCACCAGCTAATATCCAATAACTATGTCCAGCATGGACAGCAGATAGATAGGCTGGAAGTGATTCAATGAAGTCCTGGTAGTGTGTCACAAGTAACTGGAGCCATACTTACTGCCGCTGCTGCTGGAGGGTGTTTGTGGGAGGATCCATAGAGTAAACATGATGATCGAGGTTTTTCCCACAGATGCTCAATTGGGTTTAGGTCTGGGGAATTTAGGTGCCAGAGTAGAATATGGAAGTCTTGGTCATGCTCTTTGAACCAATGTCAGACATTTCTAGCCGTGGGACATGTTGTTTGTCTTAGTGGAAGATCCCATCCGCCCCAAGAAAGACAATCAGCATATATGGGTGTATGTGATCTGCAAGGATGGCTTCATACCCAAATCTGTTGAGATTGCCTTCCATGTAGACAAGTAGGACCAGAAAGTGCCAAAAAACATTCTCCGGTCATAACGCTGCCACCACCTGCTTTTATATTCCAGTACTGGCTGCAGATTTTCTCTTCTGTGACATACCAACATCCATCTGTGCGATGAAGCAGAAAATTTGAATCGGGAGAGTGCAACAATTTACCAACCAGCAGAGATCCATTGCCCATATAATCATGAAACACTAAAGCCTCATCTGCTGATGCAACTTCATGAGCAGAGGTTGCAGTAACCACCTGTCTGCTTCGGAGCTCCACATGCAGCACTTTTTAGGCTATGTTCACACAGCGTAATTGCGGGGCGTTCAGTACGCCCCACAATTACGCCGGGTGTTTTGGAGTCGCGTTGATCGGCGCATACTCCTGTGACACGGGGGGGGGGGAGGCAGCCCACTGGCCCCATAGACTGTCATTACTCGCGGCGCATATTCGCTGCAAGTAATTGAAATTTTACTTATCTCCCCGCACGTACAATACTGTAGTATTGTACGAGCGGGGAGAGGAGGCGTAATGCATAGTTCTCTATGAGGACTGTGGATTACCGTAATTTTGGCGCACATCTCGCTCATATTAGAGCGCAAATACGATGTGAAAAGCGCGCCCAAATTTAACTGTGTGAACATACCCTTAGACACACATCTGGTGGTCGCTTGGTGGTGAGCTGCTCTAATGAGTAGGTCTGCCATTGTAGCCAATGTTTACCTCTTACTCCAGTGGTATATGGTGCTCTACAGTCTCCACATCACTTATTCTCATTGCCATTTAGCCACTCCTGATACACTTTTACTATAGCAACAAGTGAACAGTTCACAATGTGCGCAGTTTCAGAAATACTGCCTCCTTGGCTCGAAAGTTAAAAATCATCAACTCTAATAAATTGCTTCTTTTACCTATGCTGCAATGAGACGTGTGTGCGGACAACCCTTATATTTGCACACCTTATATACCCACCAAGCCAACTCATGAAACATGACTTCCTTCACGAGCTACGGGCTGCTGACCTCAAAAGTATTGGTTATAATAATGTGGCTATGTACGTTATGTCTCTTATTTTCCTGTTGTGTAGTTAACAAGGCTAATCTATACAGAGACATCCAGTAAAACAAAAATGTGTAGCACACTGTGTATGGTTTATTAGCATAGCAGCCTAGGCTTTTACAGTGAATCTATTAGTTTAAAAAAAAAAAAAAAAATGTAGATAAAAAGAAAAAGCTCTGCCCACACAAAGAGTATTTCACGAGGGAATCCACGTGGATTCCGACTCTAAATAATCGCCTAAAACCGAAAGTAAACTATTCCATTGCCCTGAACAGAAACGTTCATACACCGTGTATTTTTGGTGGTCGGTTTTTCGTAGTAAACAAATGAAAAATTAGACCGTGTTCATTCTTTTATCATATTCTGCCTAAGAATGTATTATTTATGTCCGGAGGGATGGCTGAAGAACTTATATAAAACAGGCCCCAACATTTGTATATGGTTTTTAACGCGGATACGCGTCCAAAGCCACATAGGAATGAATGGGACTCGTTTAAACCACAAGTAAATAAATGACCCTAAATCTACATGCAATAACATGAAATACTTGTTGAAAACCACATCTTTCAACACAGTTTTTAATGGCAGAATCCAATGAGTAAATTTAACTTGTCGTGTGGACGTACCCCAAGACTTTTCTAAAATACTTATCAATAACAAGTCAGACGATTTCACTCAGTATTACAGATTTTTAGATTTTAATGTATTTTTAGCATAGTAAGGACAAAATCTGATGAGATCCTATTCTTCCTTGGATGGTACTAGACCTGTGAGGGTGAGGAGCTGATTTTCTACAGTATCTTAGTAGCAAAGTCTTTAGATCTGGGCAGATTTGGGGGTGATTAAATGAATTTCCCTTTTTGCCATTTTTTCTCTGGCCTATCGAATACAATGGGAGAATTGATTAATTTATGTCATCAATTAAACAAATGTAAATCACAAGTTATTTTTACTTTTTTAGCTTTTATGATGATAAATACTATATCACGTAATCACCAAGGATGGAAGCTTGAAGCCTTTATTTTGAGCTGTATACACAACACTCATTGAGCACCATGTGTAGAGCTATTAGGAAGGCAAGGATATCAACAGTGTCCCTGCCGTCTCTCTTGACATACTGGCTGTGGCTGACAGCTGGGTCCATACTCTGAAGGAATGTCCTTACAGAGTCACTTGCAGACCGCCAGCACATATATAGTCTATGGGTAGTCAGCAAGTGGTTAAACAATTAGAACAGCAGAGACAGTGGTATGATATTTTCAGGAAGCCAAACATAATACTGTGCCATTCTCATAAAGATTTTAAAACGTAGACACTTTATTCCAATATTTTTAAAACTTTCTCATGAATGAGATATTTAAATGATGAAAGGAGAGATACTTATGTTCCAATTGTTGCAAGACACTGCTAACGAGTAGTCTAAACTTCAAGCTTCAAGCCTCAAAGTCCTTTTTCACTCCTACCAGGGAGTCCGTGAGGAGACGCTAGGAGACCAGGCAGACCGTGTCTAGTTGAATAGCGATGATTCGAGGAGATACCTCCCCTTTCTCAAGCATTTCTCAAGCTTGAGAAAGGAGAGGGATCTCCTCGAAACATTGCTATTCAACTAGACACGGTCTTCCCGGTCTCCTAGCGTCTCCTCACGGACTCCCTGGCGGGAGCGAGAAAGGACTTTAAGGCTTGAAGTTTGGACTACTCGTTAGCATTGTCTTGCAACGATTGGAACATAAGTATCTCTCCTTTCATTATTTGAATATCTTATTCATGAGAAAGTTTTAAAAATATTGGAATAAAGTGTCTACATTTTAAAATTTTTATGAGAATGGCACAGTATTATGTTTGGATATGCTGATACGTGGTTGGAGACCCATACATGGTGCCTGGTGGAGGATACAGTTAAATATCAAGTGGCGTTTCATGCTATAATAAATTTCCAGAAAGCCTTTTGTTCAAATTTTTATAAAAGCTGAAGAGGCTAAATGTGAGGAGGGTGCATGATGTGTGATGAGAGAAACAGGAGAGTGCATGATGTCTGAAAGCACCTGCTCCCACTTCCTGGCAGTCTCATCAACTCTACTGCTATAGTCCTGAAGGGGTTTTGCTTTGTTTTCATCAGGTTTAAAAAAAGGATTACATTATAAATTAATGGGTAATCTGGATGAATGACTAATACTTTGCTTTTCAGTTGTATCAATTTCTTCGGCATTAAATTTGTATCTTTAAACTGTATCAGACACTGCATGTGTGTTTCTAGTCTTTTGGCAGTAGTATGTTTCATGTGCCTAAGATGCGCAGCTGTCACCAATGTCCCTCTGGCTTTATCACAATGATCAGACCCACTTTGATGGATTATGAATCCAATGATAAATGCCAGTGGCTGGAATGTTTATGTAAGATACTCCCAATTTTTCTAATCCGTTCTTGAAGTGGACTTGACATTTCTACTTTTGTAGATGATTGTTTTTTGTATTGCTCATAAAATAAGAATTCTGAAGAATATTTTTTAATTTTGTTTTGTATACATATTATACTGAAAAACCTCTGTATTGCACTAATATATTCCTGTTTGTATTCTGCTGTTAGGCAGACTTTTATGTAGGTTCACGTGCATGGCTGACATGGAAGCCTTTGATAGGTCCCTGGCCATTATGATAACCTACTGGCTAACCCCAAAAGTTAATTTGATCCTGGCCGTTGCTGTGAAGGTGTGCACTTGGAGCTCATTTCTAGCTTGTAGCACCAAACCTACACTCACCGGCCACTTTATTAGGTACACCATGCTAGTAACGGGTTGGACCCCCTTTTGCCTTCAGAACTGCTTTAATTCTTCGTGGCATAGATTCAACAAGGTGTTGCAACGATGCTCAATTGGTACCAAGGGGCCCAAAGAGTGCCAAGAAAATATTCCCCACACCATGACACCACCACCACCAGCCTGAACCGTTGATACAAGGCAGGATGGATCCATGCTTTCATGTTGTTGACGCCAAATTCTGACCCTACCATCCGAATGTCGCAGCAGAAATCGAGACTCATCAGACCAGGCAACGTTTTTCCAATCTTCTACTGTCCAATTTCGATATGCTTGGGCAAATTGGAGCCTCAGTTTCCTGTTTCTTAGCTGAAAGGAGTGGCACCCGTGTGTGGTCTTCTGCTGCTATAGCCCATCTGCCTCAAAGTTCGCCGTACTGTGCGTTCAGAGATGCTCTTCTGCCTACTTTGGTTGTAACGGGTGGCTATTTGAGTCACTGTTGCCTTTCTATCAGCTCGAACCAGTCTGCCCATTCTCCTTTGACCTCTGGCATCAACAAGGCATTTCCGCCCACAGTACTGCCGCTCACACTGGATGTTTTTTCTTTTTCGGACCATTCTCTGTAAACCCTAGAGATGGTTGTGCGTGAAAATCCCAGGAGATCAGCAGTTTCTGAAATACTCAGACCAGCCCTTCTGGCACCAACAACCATGCCACGTTCAGAGGCACTCAAATCACCTTTCTTCCCCATACTGATACTCGGTTTGAACTGCAGGAGATTGTCTTGACCATGACTACATGCCTACATGCCTAAATGCACTGAGTTGCCGCCATGTGATTGGCTGATTAGAAATTAAGTGTTAACGAGCAGTTGGACAGGTGTACCTAATAAAGTGGCCGGTGAGTGTATATTTAAAGTAACTGGCACCACAAAATAACATGACGTATCTGTAAAAGCAAGTAATATATCTAATCCGTTTGCACTTCTTATCTCATAAAAATCTTTATTTACAAATTAACAAATATTAAGGGAAAAAGCAGATTAATTTCAGACTGGAACCTCCACTGATTAATTAATCTTTTCAGTTCATATGAACAGTTAAAGGGGTTGGCAGGGACTCGGAAAAGCTCATTTGTACTATGGGGTATGATTACAAATAGAAAAAAGAAGCATACTCGCCTCCATGATGCTCCCATTCTATCTTGGTGGCCGGCCAAAACATCCCGGCTGCACAGTGAACGTTCATCACTCATGTGCTATGTGCAGCCAATCACAGGCCACAACATCACATGCACGTGACGGCTTTGGCCTGTGATTGGCTGCACATAGCATGTGAACCCTTGGACATTCACTGTGCAGCTGGGATATACAGGGCGTCCACTGGGATGGAACTGGAGCATCACGGAGGTGAGTAGACTGCTTTTTTTTCTATTTGTAATCATGCCTCAAGCAAGCTTGTCTATGTCCCGGGCAAACCCTTTTAGCAATTTTCTCTAGTTTTTTTTTATTAATACAAATATTTAGATTCAGTTTTTTTTCCAATTAAAATGTAATTGAGTTGTTTTTGCTATCTTATAAAGTGAGGTCATATTACTAATATATGCTGTCAACATCCAGAGGAGAAAAGCCTTCTTCAGCATGAGAACTGTAAATCTGTGGAATAGCCTGCCTGAGGAGGAGGTCACAGCAGGAACAGTTGAGGGTTTCAAGAAAGGCTTAGGGGCCGTTTACACGGCACAGGACAGATACCGATCGGTTTATTAATATAAATGAATATAAAAATATTAATACTAATGTAGCTGTATAAAATTCTAGATACAGTCTAATGGCAACTTTGGATTAGAAATGAAATATTCATTTAGGGCAGATTGGTTCTTGCTTTATGGGATCCAAGTCTTTATCAGTAGAGTAAACAAAGCTTAAAACTTCCTTCTGCCCCTCCCTTCATCCACATCTTTTCCCACCCTTTGTTGAACTTGATGGACATATGTCTTTATTCAACCATACTATATAATGGACCTTATTTATCAAAGCTGTGTCACAGTAAAACTATCTATTGGCCAAAGCAACTTATCAGAGGCCAGTTTTCATCTCATATACTAAATGAAAATTGACCTCTGATTGGTTGTTTTGGGCAACAAAGACGGTCTTACTATGAGACAGCCTTGACACATTAGGCCCACTGTTTTCTACAATATGTCCTAACTCACATCATATTGTTAATGATTAACAGATTTGAAAACATGTATGCTTAACATGACATTATTAAATGTTATTAAAAATCAGTAGAAAAGAATAAATCCAAGACATAAAGGATATTCACAGTTAGAGCTGTATAAAAAAGATGAACAAAAAGACATTCTGGTTAAAAAAAAACATTAATTAGAGCTGCATAAAAAGCAAAAAAAATGCACAAGAAGGATATTGTCAAGGATCATTAATATCTAAACACAATTAGAGCTGTCTCTAGTTATGAATTGCATGTTTACATCATAAAACCATAGCAAATCTGCTCCCCAGTGTCTATGTAAATGTATGAGTTCGTATTTTTATTTTCATTTTTCTTTGGCTGCTGGAGAGAGTTGGGGGGGGGGCACCAGTTTTTTTTAAATCTACAGCTGCAGTAGTGATCTAATTTTTTTTTTGTGATGTTCAGTGGTTTTATCAGGTAAAAAAAAGGATTTTCTTTTTCTATATATAAATAAAATATTCTTAAATGGGGGGAAAACCTACCCCCCGGGATCAAAGGGGACCCTTTTGAAATTCAATATTGAAAAAAACATAAATGATGGTTTGGCTTACATTGTTTGTGGACTCCCTGAAATGCCCATTTATACATTTTTAACACTGAAGCCCAAGAAAATCAAAAATTGAATTTTAAATGAAATGTAAATCTATTTGGCCCCTTCCATAGTTTTTGTTGAAAAGATTTAAAAATTTAGGCCCCAGAAACTTTTATACTTTTAGGAAAAATTTTTTGTTTTTAGAAAATTTTTTGCATAACCCTTTACTTAAATATGTTTTCCCCCTTTTGGGGAAATTTTTAATAAATCTGTCAAGAAAATTGGAATATTTTACTCCATGGGTATAGCTCTATTTACTGATGATTGGAATTAAAGGGGTTGTCTCGATACAGCATTTGGCAAGCTTTTTTTGCGGTTGCCAAAAAGAGTTTTCTGAAATAGAGGGCGTTTTTCCCTCCCAGCAGGGAGTATCTTCACTCTCTGCAGACATGCTCCCTCACTATGTGCACACTCGTGTATTCACTCTGTGTGAGCAGCGGGAAGGGAGAGGTTCTAAGCTGTCCGAGACTAAAGCTATGTGCTGGGTGATTTTTTTTTCTCCTCTCTCTCTCTCAAAACCTTAGTGAAAATCCTGCGGGAGTATTACCCTTTGACCTCTACAATTTTAAAAAACATTGCTCCTCAAACCTCTTGACACACAAGGGGATATATCCTACTGACCTCTCAACAGAAAAATTGCTCCTCTACCCCCTTTGACCCCACAGGATATATCCTACTGCCCCTCCCAGTTCTGAAAAACATTGCCCTCAGCTCCTGAAAAATACATAGTGATATTTCTGCAGATTACTCTCTAAACCTTAAAGGGAAACTTTGCTCCACAACCCCCCTAAACGATATATAGTGCTAGAATCCTACCGATTATCACACCATTGACCTCTCTACAAAAAAAAGGTTTCACAGGGAAAGTGCACAAAAAAAAAAAAAAAAAAAAAAAAAATAGTGAAATGGCTGTCTAAAAACATTCTTTATCTTTTTTGAAAATGTTTTTACATGTGATCTTCACTTTCCCCCCCCTGAAAGTACAGTTTTGTTAAACAGGGGACTGTGCAGAAAGATTTGTGTTTTACAGGGAATGAAACAAATTTGTTTAAGTTTACAATGGGACTTGGGAAAGGGGCCTGCCCTCACAAAAAAATTTGTCTCCCCTCTACAGGGGACTGACCAGTACAGTTTTGTTTTTACATGGGAAACTGCCCCAAAAAGTTCAGTTTTTAGGGGAACTGAAACAGTTTGTCTCCCCCAAAACAGTTGGGGTCTCTACAGGGGCCCTGCCAGTCCAGTTTGTTTTACATGGGACCGCGCAGCTGTCCCCCAAAAAAACAGTTTTCGCTCTTTTCATGGGACTGTGCAGCACAGTTCGTTTTTGTACATGGGACACACAGTCTAGTTGGTTTTACATGGGACTGACAGTCTTTTTGGTTTTACATGGGATTGCACAGTCCATTTTGGGTTTTTTAACAAAATTTTTCTCTCCCAAAGGGGACTGCGAATTCCAGTTTTTTCCCAGTGGCCCGGGCACAAAAATACTTCATTTTTTCAAAATTGCACCGCGCAGCTTTTCTCAAAAAACAGTTGTCGCTTTTCTACAGGGAAACGGCGAAATAATTTTATTTTTAAATATGGGAGTGCGCAGCTGTCTCACAAAACAGTTGAGACACGTGTGACTGTGCTGTACAGTCGTGTTTTACATTTGACTGCACAGACTACTTCAGTTTTACATGGGACTGAGCAGGTGTCACAAAACATCTCTCCCCCTCTCTCTCCCCCCCTTTCTCTTTTCCCCTTTTAAACCCCTCCCCCCCCTCCCTCCCCCTCCCCTCCCCATCACACAAACTCCCCGATTCTAAAAAACCATAGCACTTTCCCAAATGGTTTTCCTAGGACGGACTTTGCTTACATTTATACTCCCCCTTTTTAAAATTTTGCTTTGTAGGAGAAAAAACCCCTTTAATGTTTTGCTTTTTAAGCAGGAAAGCACCCCACTGAGCTCTACTATTGAACTCAGTGCCCTGCAACGGGTTTTAAAATGCGAAAAGTAGGGGGCCTGAAGATATAGCTGAGCCCTAAAAAGGGAAAGTTTGATTTTATCACTTGTCAAGGACATTTTTGCAAGGGCGCTTACAGTTACACAGATGTTTGTTTCTTTTTTCCTTCTGATTTGTTGCCGATCCCAAGGTTTGATTTCTAGCTACTGTTGCACTGGCTTTTAAAACCCTGTAAACCTTATCTAGCCACAGCTGAGCAAATCTGAACATCTGAAAAATATATAAGCTGCAAAAATTGTTTGCCGCATTAATTCTACCATGTTCTAAAAAGTGGTTCATATTGCATAGAAAAGGAAAAACTAGCCCCCAATAAAACCCTTAGTAATTTTTTGTTAAAAATTTATATTTTATGCCCATGCTGGAAAATGTACGAGGCTAGACGGGAATCAGTGTCACAATTTTTTTAAAGGCTTTTGTTTTTTGTTTAAAGAAAGGGAAAAATCTTGTTAAAGAAACCCCCTTTTTCCTCGGAACCCTGTATAACTACTTAAATCTCTTGTCAAACAATTAAGTGACAGCTTTTCATAGAACCCTGAATAGATGTGTCAAGAGGGTGCAGGGACATGGCCCACCGTGAACGGGAATAATAACGCCCATTTGTCAATTTGTTCATACTTTTCCAGCAGAGATACTAGAGAGACAGCACATTACAGAATTCTTTTTAAAGAAGTGTTATTTTATGGAAGTTGCATGTATTAACCTTAAATATATGAAAAATATGTCAGGAACTTTGATACAAAAACAGATCACTGAAGAAAAGAAATACATTTTTTCCCCATGTATCACAAAACCACTGAAAAACATGAAGATAACTAAAACATATCTTTTACTAATGCTGAACAATTAGTCCATCAAATCAATGTAGGTACTATGGGGTGCCAAACATGTAAATACCAATTACCAGGGTACCCACAAAGGGGAATTAAAAATGGGGAAACGAACCAAATTTACATGACATAATTATGAAAGCATTCAGGGAGACCTCCCAGTTAGGCTCATTGTATAGTTCATATTCATATCTGACGAACAGAGAAGAACAAAGTTCTTACTCATATCTTATGTTTACAGTGACAACATGTACTCTAGTACACCTCTGGCCTTAGGTTCTTCCTCCAATCAGATGCAAATGGCCACTGCAGAAATAATAATTTCAGGTATCATGATGAAGGCAAACGAAAGACTACCATACCAAAAGCCCAAACCTAAAACCCCCCCTGTCGGGACTGGAAGGGGAACCCTCCCCCCAAAAAAGCCTCCCCCCCTCCAGGGGGCTGTCCCGAAATAGTTCCTAACAATACTAAACTTTTGAGATACGTGGGGGAAGCAAAGAAATTTACCCGGGCCCCCAAAATTGTCAAGTTCCCCCACTTAAAAAGATGAAGATAGGCCTTTAAATTTTACATAAAAGGGTAGACCCCACTTTTAGGGGAAAAAAAATTTTAAAAATAAAACCCAAAAATCATATTGTCTGTTTTGGAAAAAAATTTAAATTTGAAAATTTAAAAGGGTTTGGAAAAAAAGTTTTTGGTAAATAAAAAAAGTTCACTCAATACTTTTTTATAAAACCTTTTTTTGGGCAATGAAAAGGTCAAAACGTTTTCGTAAGTCTTCTAAAGGGTTTGGGCAAAACACGGGTTTGCTGGTTTTTTTTTTGGCCCTTTCCCCTCCATGAAAAACTCCTCTAAAGCAGTGATGTTTTGGGGCTTTCGCTGGGCAACACAGACTCCAAAGGTTTTCTATCGGTTAAAATCTGGAGATTTGGCTAGATCACTCCCGGGTTTGTGAAAAGCTTCTTACGAAGCCACTCCCCTTTGTTTTCCCCTGGCGGGGTTTTGGGTTTTATTGTCAAGCTGAAAGACCCAGCCCCCATTTCATCTTTAATGCCCTTGGGTATGGGGAAAAAAATTTGCACTGGAAAAAACCCCACGATACATTGGCCCCCTTTATTCTTTTTATGTACATGGATCAGTCGTCCTTTCCCTTTGCAGAATACAGCCCCAAAGCATGGGTTTCCAAACCCCCATGCTTCAAAAAGAAAGGGAAGGTTTTCTTTGGGGTTCAACCACAATTTTCTTTTCCCCCCAGAAATGACGAAATTTGTTTTTTTTACCAAAAAGTTCACTTTGGTTTCACGACTAATGACAAATTTTCCCCAAAACTGTTCCCGGATCATCCAAATGCCCCTCTTAAACAAAAATTTAGGCCCGTCCCCCGGGCAATTAAAACCCTTTTTTACTTTGGTCCCCAGCTCTCCCGCAGCCCCATTCACTGGGTCTCAACGTGTGGTTCTGAAATTTCTGCTCACTGTTCTTATGATCCTTTTGACCCCAGGGGGTGAAAAACTTGCCGTGGGGCCCCAATGGAGGGGGATTATCATTGGGCCTTTTTTGTCTGCCCTTTTCTAATTATTGTCCCCCCAGTTGATTTCTTCAACCCAAGCTGCTTTTTCCCCCAAATTTTTCCCCCGATTTATCCTTTCCCCGCCTGCCCGCAGGGGCCCAAATTTTTTTTTACTTTCCTTCCGACAGCTGTTTTGGGCCCTTTACCCTAGTGGAGTTTGGAAATGTGACTGTTTGAGGTTTTGGACCAAAGGGTCTTTTAACTGATTCCCCGTTCAAACAGGGAATGAGTGGAGGACAAGGAGCCCCTTAAAGAAAAAAATTTAAAAGGGCTGGGGAAAACCAGAAATTTTGCTTGTTTTTTTAGGGAAACCCCAAAAACTTCTTTTCCACCCCCAAAAATTTTCAAAAAAAATCTCTTTTCCCCCAAATTTAGACTTGTGAATTTTTTGCGATTTTTTTTTCACCTTTTTTTTCTTTATAGTTGAGGTCTATCTATATGTCAATTACAGTCCTCTCTCATCTTTTTAAAATGGGGGAACTTGCACTTTGGGGCTGACTAAAACTTTTTTTTTCCCCACTGTAAGTGCAAAGCTAAAGGATATCCCCAAAGCTGACCCCTTTAAAATTTTTTTAAAAAAAATTTTTTAGAACACCCCCCAGATAAAATATTTGATAATCCTCCTTATACTTTGTGAAGAGCCTGAAGCAGCAGGGGAAAGACTGCAAACTTTTTTGAAAACCTTTTTACTTTTTTAACCCCTCCCGCTTTTTAAAACCCCCAAACAAAGTAATTTGGG
Organism: Phyllomedusa bahiana; assembly: GCA_025379985.1. NCBI lineage: Eukaryota > Metazoa > Chordata > Amphibia > Anura > Hylidae > Phyllomedusa > Phyllomedusa bahiana. The sequence continues at coordinate 40,483 of JAODAL010005787.1, read as the reverse complement.
GTCCCAAAATTTTTTTTTTCCCCCCATCCTTCAAAAGGCAAAACTTTTTTTTTATTTTTTCAACTACATTTTAAGGGGTTGTTTTTTGTAGGACAAAGAAAAAACTTTTTTTAAAGGGGGCCATTTACTGTAACATAAAAATATACTGGAAAACTGCAAAACCCAAAAACTTTTTGGAAAAATATAGGGGTACATGCAAAATTTTTTTGAATTTCTTTTTATTTTTCCAAATTTTTGGGGATGTAAAATTTACCCAAAAAACCCAAAATTTTGGTGGGGTTTTGGGAATTTTTTTTCTTTTACAGTTTTCCCCATAGGGGATGAATGATTTTATAAATTTTTTAAAAATCTTTCTTTTAAAGGAGCACAAACACCAAATTTTGTTAAAATTTGGGGAAGTGGGAAAGGGGGTTTTTGAAATTTTTTATGTTTTATTATTTTTTATACTTTGGGGAAAAAAAGGGTCTAAAATTCAACAAAGCGTCCTCTTTGGTTTTCTTGACCTCTAGGGGCTGATCACTTTTACAAACCCCTTTGCATTAATTTGAAAATGCAGAAGGGTGGACCTTTAAGGTGGTTCTTTTTTTTTTTTACTTTTTACCTGAATAGAAAACCCTTTATTAAGGTTTTCCCAAACTAAAGAACTGATTCCCGGGACCTTTTTTAATCTCGTCATGGGAGAGGGGGGAGGTGATCGGAGAGAGGGGGTGGGTTTTACTTTCCCAAATGGGTAAACAAAAGGGGTTTTTAGCCAGCTCCATTTTTCCCCCTGTTATGGCATTTTTTAAACTGTGATAATCCGCCAGAACCCATTTCTTAAAGGGGTAAAGGGTCAGCAAGTGACCCCAAATCTAAACACCCTTACCGGGCCCTTTGAAAGTACCAAATAAGTTTGGGTTTTCGACAAAGGGTTAAAATTGGGGGCAGGGCTTGCACTATGTATAACATAGTGCAATGAATAAACCAAGAAAGGGGGGTCCCGACATCATACGCTCAGGAAGGAGAGGTTCTGTGTTTCATAGATGAAGTGGGTTTGGTCTGGCATGTGCAATTTTTAAAACCCAAAAACAAAAGCAAAAGACTTTTGTTTAAGATTCTGGCGGAAGCTGGGAAGGAAATTTTTCATTATTCACATGAAAAAAAGTTTCGTAATTTAAAATGGGGGGAAAAAAGGGCCCCCTCCAGGGAAAAAGCCATTAAATCCAAAAGTTTTCATATAAAAGCCAGATTAACCCTATGCAAATGTACAAAGGAAAAAAAAGACCTACATTTTTTGGGGAAAATTTCCTATGGTCTGACGAAGCTAAAAATTTTAATATTTGGGGCCCTAATGACCATCACTTAAGTTGGGGGGGAAAAAAAGGGGGAAGCTTGGAAGCAAAAACACCATCCCCAAATGTAAACACGGGGGGCACCCATGGGGTTTGGGTTTATTTTTTCTTTAGGAGGGGCTGGTGCACTTCACCCAAAAAAAAAAAAAAAATGGCATCATGAGGAAAGAAGATTTTTGTGACAAAAACTGAAGCAAAAACTCCAAAATATCAGCCAGGAGTTAAAAACTGTGGGCGGAAAAGGGGGAATCTTTTCCCAAAAGGAAAAAAGAACCCCCCGCCTACAGCCAAAAGTTTACCAATTTTTTGTCCCCCTTTAAGGCCCCCCAAAAAGTCCCCAAGTCTTTACTTACCCCAAAAAGCCCCCAAATTTTCAATCCTATTTCAGGGGCAACCCCCCGACCACCCCCCTGACTTTCCCCCCCCAAAACTGCCAAAAGGGGGACTGCCAAAATTTAAACCTAAAAAAAAAAAAAGAAAAGGAAAATTCCGGAAACAGGGGCGGGGTTAAACCCCCCTTTTACCCAAGTAAAAAAATTTTAACTAGCCCCCAAACACTTGAAATTTTTTTATGGAAAACCCTTTTTTAAACCCCGAATGAAAATAAAAAAAAATGGGCCAAACCCCCCAAATTTTCCCTCCCCTCTCTCCCTTATTGTGGCCCTTTGACAAATAAAAAAAAAATTTTTGGTAAACCTAATTGACCTAAAAAAAGGTTTTATTCCGACTTTAATGGCCCGATAATTAGACAAAACCTTTAAAAAAGGGGGAAAAGACTTTTTCCCAAAATTTTAGTAAAAAAATTAATTTTCCCCAACCCCGAAACACAAGGGAAAAAAAGTTTTTTTCCCCGTTAAAAAAATTTTGCCTCTCCCCAATCCAAAACCAGGTTAACCCCGGTTTTTAAAAACCTTTTGGGGGAAAATTAAAAGAAAAAAGGGAACAAAAGGGCAATGTTTTTAAAAAGGGGCTAATTTAATTAAAAACCCCAAATTTTAATTTAAACCTTTTTAAAAACCTACCCCTTAACCCTTTTCCCCCCCCCACCTTAAAAGGCAAACCCCTCCCCTTTCGGGCGTTTTCGCCAAAAAATACCCATAGTAAGTTCCCAAACTGGCCCCCCGGGAATTTTCGGACCAAAAACGCTTTTGGGGGGTAATTTTTGCACGCGAAATTTCACGCATTGCACGCTAATTTGCACGCGTAATTACGTCCGTAATTCAGTCCGCGTATTTCTGCTAGGAAACCCAATAAACACAGTAGTATTTTTCAAAGTGACCAAATCAGCACCCAATTTTTCTTTAAAGATATTATTTTTCTTCAAATCTGCCTATTTACATTGTAGATAGACCCTTTTCCCCACACCTAACAAAATAAAAGATAATAATTGGAAATAATTCAAAAATTCCACCATGGACCTATAAAAAGAAAATTGAATCAACAAAAATGTGCCAGTTTACATTGGTATCCCCTGTCCTACATACCCCCGGGATATGAGGGCCCCACACTAACCGCATGCGCTGGTATGGAGCCATTCCACGAGAGAAGGTTGTGGACATCCTCCTTGATGAGAGTCAATGCTTTAAAGAAGAATATTACGCAAAACTGAGATTCAAGAATAATCCCTCCCCCAAAATTGATACAAAACCAGAAGTTTTGGCTAGAGACTGTAAAACTTATTTGACCTCTAAACGTATTTGCGGCGTAATTACGCTGCAAATACGCGCACAAAAGTGTGGCACTGATTTCCATGCGTAAATACGCTGCCATTATTTTCTATGGGCTAGAAGGCGTAATTACGTCGCAATACGGCTCAATAATTGACAGGGGACTTAATTTTGCGATCGTAATTACGCTGTGAAAACGCAGCGAAATTACGACATGTAAATACGCCTCGTGTGAACAAGGAGACGTTTTTTAAACATTGCAATCAATTATATACCCCCTGACCATTTTTTTTAGGCGTATTTAGGGAAGTAATTACGGACGAAATCACGTCCGTAATTACGAGCCTTTTTAAGCCGTGTGAACATAGCCTACGGCTATGTTCACACGGCTTAAAATGGCGTAATTACGCGCGTGTTACGTCCATAAAATACGTTCCATAGTACGTTCGGTGCTGCTCCCGGAATTACGGAACCGAAAAACGCTTCGGGGATGAAATTTAAATTGCAGCGTATTGCACGCGTATTTACGTCCGTAATTCAGTCGTGTATTTCTGCTAGGCAACCAATAAACACAGTAGTATTTTTAAAAGTGAACCATCAGCACCCATTTTTTCTTTGAAGATATTAAGATATTGAAGATATTGAAGATCCTCCCAACCCCGGCTGTTGCTGTCTTCTCCACAAGGGACTTCTGGTTCTGCCGCACACAGATCCTCCCAAATACCGGCTGTTGCTGTCTTCTCCACACCATTTAAAAATATATTCAATATACTGATGAATTTTTTATAACAATAAAATTGAATTAATTTTGAAAAAGTCGTTTTGTTTAAAAACTGCTTAGCAGTAACGACACATTGCTAAAATTTGACTTGTGCTGTGTGATGTTCCCACGGCGTCTTTGGTCCGTGAGAAATAATGTTGTCATGTTTTCATAGCATAGGGGAATATGCATGTACATATTATTTTACCATATTTTCACATGGACCAAAGACGCCGTGGGAACATACCCACAGCACTAACCAAGTTCGTGATTTTGGTGCAATGCAAATATGTTAAAATATTATTTGCAATTATCATAACCTAAAAAAAAACATAAATCAATTTCCCATTTAAAAACATGCTGCAGTATTTTTGTTTTAACTTTTTTTTCTACATTTTTCAAACCATATTGCATTACCAGCAGCATCAAGCAGATATATGCAAATTTAACTGCAGGTAATCAATATTTTTGATGTTAGGGTATTTAAAATTACTTTGCATTTTTCACGTATAAAAAAATTACATGAAACATAAAAAAGTAGAGGTCCAATATGCTTGTTATTTACAAAAAAGTAATGACAATGAAAAAACAAGCATATGGCAGAATGCACAGTATAAAAAAATGACATCCACATTTCTAAAAAATCTAAAGTAAATGACATGTCACTACTTAACATGACATTACATTACAGTTCATATTTAATTACATTAATTAAAAACATTTCATAACACTTTTATGTAATCCAGTAAGACATGTCACTTACTAATAATCATTACATTTAGAAATCTGCTTCTACATACATGTTCTACACACATACAATTCAGCTAAATTGCAAACATAGCATGAAAATGTGGCCTGCTGCCTGCTAGCCCCCTCTCCCCTCCTCCATGCACAAAAGCTCAACATGGTATAAATTTCGGGTGTATGTACACCCTGCATTTATGCCATGTGAACATAGCCACTGCATTAAAACTTCCTCCGATATGAGGGCACCCACATCTAGCCGCATGCGTTGGTATGGCGCAATTCCCCGGACATGCTGCTGGTCCATTCTGCTGCTTGCCTCTATGTTCTGACACTGGCTTAATTCTGAATATTTATCTGCAATAGTCCCTCCCCAAAAATTGATACAAGACCAGACAGTCTTGGCTAGAGACTGTGAACTCTATTTGAGCCTCTGAACGTATTTGCAGCGTAATTACGCTGCAAATACGGTCACAAAAGTGTGGCACTGATTTTCATGACGTAAAATACGTTTCCCCATTATTTTCTATGGGGATAAAGGGATAATTACGTCGCAAATACGGCTCAATAATTGACAGGAGACTTGATTTTGCGATCGTAATTACGCTGTGAAAACGCAGCGTAATTACGACATGTAAATGCGCCTCGTGTGAACAAGGAGACGTATTTTACATTGCAATCAATTGAATATCCTCTGACCATTATTTTAGGGTATTTAGGGACGTAATTACGGACGTAATCACGCGCGTAATTACGTCCCATTTTAAGCCGTGTGAACATAGCCTTTGGATGACATGTTTGAATGGGGCTGCGCCAGGTTTCTGGTGTACTTTGAGCCAAAAAGCTGTTGTAGCTCTGTTCTGTAGATGTATGACCCATTGCACTTCAAACTTCCCCAACACTTTCTAATGTGCCCAAGATGTTGGGGCGTTGTGAGGGTGTGCCACACCACATTCGTAGAATGGACTCTTGTCTACTTTGTTACTGTGCAGCACAGATAGACTTAGCGCCAGGATTACACCTACAATGCGCCTGTATATATTAACTGCAGAAGAACAGGTTCATACATACTGGCGCATTCTACTCTGCTTCAAAGCTATTTAGAATTGGCCTGTCTGTGTCAAAGTTCATACATGAAAAAACTTTGAGACTCTCGGTTCACATATTTTGATCAAAAGATGTTTAAGCTGCCCACGATCGGACCTTTAAGCCTTGATAAAGCCAGGTTAGCTGGCGAAACATGTCGGGGAGGTCAGATATGATGTTTTAAATTGTGATTTCTCACCTCTGCCTACAAGTGTCACCTGCTGCAGACGGTGTCACACGGGGGCCGTATGTGTTCTGTGTCTATGAGATTAGGGACGACTGGCCAAGTAGTTGGCTTGGGATCCCTTACTGAAGCTAGTACTTTGCTATAGATATAAGCTCTCCTGTTAATAGGTGGGGTTCACCAGACTTGATGAAAAAGGGAGTTATCCCCTCTTTCAGAATAAAAAGGGTTTAAATGATGAGGATAGAGATCCCCGGTTTTTTAAATAGTGTTATAGAGGTTAAGATTAGATATAATTAAAATTACGTTTTAGTGTTTAATAGATAGAACTGATAGGTTTTAAGTTTGCTATGGCAAATAGTAAAATATAGTGATCCAAGTCATTTAATTCCCCTTTAGGTTTTAAAAAAATCTATGAAATACATTATTCACTACCCTAAGGGATACTTTTGGGATAAATTTTGGTTAAGGGATACGATGATAAGGCCCATCGGTCAACAAACAGAATTCAAAACTGAGTGTGGAAGCCTGCAGAAGAGAAAAGACCCATAGTAGAGGGGCCACAGTCCCGAGCAATTAACGGTATGTTCACATGGGGTAATTTCGGTGCGCCTTTCGCTGCGTAATTGCGCTCTAATACGGGCGAGAACTATGGATTTCGCCTCCTCTCCCCGCTCGTACAATACGATCGTATTGTACGAGCGGGGAGATAAGTGACATGTCAATTACTTACGGCGAATAGGCGCTGCGAGTAATGCATGTATATGGGGCCAGCGAGCTCCCGAAAGACACGATGTATTGCAGCGCTTACTGTACGCACCGCAATACATCGTGTGAACATAGCCTAATAGTAGTGCAGTCACATGGTAGAGGGCCTCCACACTTTTTGTCTGCATAATGCAGGGGCTGTTGGGTGGAAGGGACACATTCCAGAGTCAGGCATAGTTTTTGGGCTGCAGATTAAAGAGACCATAGTCCGCATCCCTACAGAACGATGGGGCCATAAAGCAGAAGGGGCTGCATTCATATATAAAATGGTGACTGGGCAAGGATAAAAGGAATTTAAGGTAAAATGGACCAGCACAGCCCCGGTGGGCTATATTTAAAAATTCAGCTTAAGAAATGATTCTGAAAATCTGCATCAAAATGTATATCCTAAAATGAAATCCACGTGAAAAATCCACATTTCAATGAGCTGCTTTCTGATGTGGATTTCGTTTGAAAGCCATATTGAATTTTTCTAATAAATAAGCTGTCTGAATGTGTCCTTTAAGTCTACCAAAAACTTCTATCAATATACATTAGGCTACAGTAATAAGTACCTGAGAGAGATGAGATACACACTGATGAAAAATAGCAGGACTGCTTGGAAGTACCACAGCTTGGCGTAATACGAACATAAAGCTAGCCAGACATTGCTTAAGTTAATCTCCAGTGATTCAATATTAATTTAATATTCATATTTAAAAAAAAATGTTTGTATTTCCTCCCTTGCAAATACCATATCGGAGACACAGACTTAGGCCTAGTTCACATCAGCATTGGAAGTTCAGAACCTTTGCTGCATGTTTTGTCTAGAACCATGGAAAAAATAGCGCAGCTTGTTGTGCTGTTCTTTCCGTCTAAACCACGGACACCACGCTGGAGAACCAACGGATGCGTTGTAATCAATTGGGTCCTTCAGGTGGCATTGGTGTCAGTTTTAAAACAAATCTTTTTGTTTCTGTCTTCACCTCTAGGACGGAGCCTCCAACCCTCCAACAAAGGTGTGAACCAAGCTTTCCAGTACTTTCCTTATTTCCTGTACACGTAGTAAAGCAGCGTATTGCTTAAATGATTGAGAGTCAGTTAACAGAGAAACGTCATAGATTATTACTATCTCCATTATTCAGTTTATCTGTCACAGCAATAAGAGGGTCGTGTGCATGCAGCAAAACTTCTGGAGATTATAAGGTATACTGTATCTTCTGTGAACTGCACATAATCATATGTACATACATTTCGCACCATTGGGTTTCTGGAAAGAAATTATATGCTTGTATATTTTCTACTTAGTATTCAACATTGCAGAACCTTCTTATTTGTATATGTCGTTATCAACTGTCTGAGGGATTGTAGATCCAATATGATTGTTGTGTTTCCTAGTTGGATTTGGAAATAAAGTCGGGACGTAGATTGTTCTTTTGAGCTTCCCAGTGTGCTTGCCTTCTTTTAATGCCTGAATGCTGCTCTTGCTTTTATGATTTTGATAGCTGAACTCCTCTGGGGAGCATAACACTGCATTGCTTGTTCATTGGATTTGAGAGGTGTCATTATTTGTCTTGATAGTTTTGAGAATACATACAAGAAAGCATTTACCAACAAAGCTGTCTATTCTGCTGTTGTAAGAAGCATAGTACTGGATATGGTGCAGTGCTAAGAAACTGTACAAAAAGCACATAAGTACAAAGTAAACAATCACTTCACTATAACCAGTGTAGACACACCTTTAGGCCTGGTGCATTTCTTTTTTTACTAAAAGCAGAGATAGAGCCTACAGGGAGAAATATAAGTAAAGAGGTTGTATTTCCTAACAGGAATCCCACATAAAATAACAGTAAAATGATACCCGAATTGTTTTCATTATACTCCATTCCTTACTAAATTCAAATACCAAACAGGTCAAATTTCATAATTTTATTAGACAACAAAATTACAATATATCCATATCAGTCATAAAAATTATTTAACAAGATTTGGTTAAAGGTTGATAGGCTTAGTAATTGGGAGCATATAGTTTGGATTATCCATCCCTTACCAGTGCCTTGGTGCAGTAGTGGCTTGTTTTCATCCCAAGCATAGCCATTGTAGCTAGAAGTGCACATGTGTTTTTATAAGATTATTCCCGGCCCCATAGACTAGCGGTGCGTATTCGCCGCTAGTAATTGACATGTCGCTTATCTCCCCGCGCGTCGTATTGTACGCCTGGGGAGAGGAGGCGTAATTTATAGTTCTCTATGAAAACTGTGGATTACCGTAATGACTGGGACGCATTTCACTCGTATTTAAGCGCAGATTTCGCGGCGAAAGGTGCCCAAGTTTAAGCTGTGTGAACATAGCTTAACCCATTTGGCTGAATTGCCTGCACAAATCCATGCACATGGAAACAACACTATTCAATAGTACAGAATGGATTTATTTTATAGCAATTGAAACTTCTGCAGCAAATTGGGCATATTTGAATATACCCTTAATGTGGCACCTATAGAGGTGGCTGAGGTTTTGGGGTACTATAGACCCACTTATGCCTGCGATTTCATAAGGAGGTATTTTTTTTCCTTTTGGATTCCATATAGATAAAAGAGATTTTGGCATCTCCTGCTGAACATGGAATTAGACATTGTTGTCTTGAAGCATCTCCCATATACAGTGCTCTACAGAGGCAACATATTTGGTTTCACAGAGCGCCTACACATTTTGTAGTATAGACCTATGTCACAAGTCAAGAGATGGATCCACTGAGTCACCTATGAGCTTTTGTGTAATAACACACTGAGGAGCAGAGTCTAAGGAGTCCCCTGGGGTTTACCCTCTATCCCCTTTACGAGGGAGCTGGTCTTTTCCGCAGCGAACTTTAAGGTTGCGAGCCCCAATCCAGTCACCCATAGTGATAACCGGTGGGGAGTGCCGGAGAAGAACAGTAAAGGTATAGTTGTGTCAGAAGCAGAGAGTCAGGACAGGCGGAGTTCTTTAATCATCGAGTCACAGGCAGAAGGTCAGGGCAGGCAGCAGACAAATGGAGTGGTCAGAAAAAAAGCCCTCTGTGATTTACAAGGCCAGCAATGCTTATAGAAGAAGCCAGCAGATGGAGTGCTTGATGGACCAGGAGAGACAGACGCCGCACAGCGTGGTAGGCAGACACTTGATTGCAACCATGTGTTCCATCAAAAGGTTCTGAAGACTGCTTGCTTGTTTGTTTGGGACCAAACTATTGCTCTTTGTCCGGTAGGTATTAGATGAATATGAAACCAGAACCCCTCATTTATTTCTGTCTTTTTACCAGTAGCATTTTAATTGTTTACTGAAATACTTCAAGAATCCCATCGCCTACAGTTTTATGTTATAATGTCAGAATTCATAGCGTTTTCTAAAGAAAAAATATATCAAAAATTCATTAAAATGAATAAAATATGAAAAGCCTCCTCAAGCATCTAGGTCTACAAACTGCCTGATTAAGATACCAACTACAGTCCAGCATTACATTTTGCTTGATCTATTCCTTCCATTGTATTATTTCACAGTAAGGTGTAATATATTTTGGCGTCGTGTCCTCTAAAGTTCTGTTAGGTTTATTGCATTTTATGCTTGCTTGTGCTGTGGAATATTTTGGTGTGGTATAAATAAAGCATAATAAATTACAGAACTTTCTGTTTATGAAACATCATGGCTTTTATTATATTTTTACTTGAAGGGTTGTTCAATCTAGTAAAGGACGTCTTACTGATATCGCTCAGTAGGTGAGAAGGGATGAATTAAAGTAAGTGGAATAAAATACAGCTCGAGGGTAGGATGAAAAGAAATGTATCCTAATGCAACAGGGTAGCTATCATTTACTTTATACATGTAGGGACAGTATTTAATAAAGTTTTGGCAAAATACATTGCAAGAGAACATTAAAGCCAGTTGATATCATGTTGACTTTAAAATTTATAAAAACCAAAAGAACCTGAAGACGTGACTGATTGTTATTTTAAAATATCACCGTCTTGTTTTGAATCAGTAAAAGCTTATTTCTCATTTCCATCTTTACATATTTTTCATTGCCTTAACTAAACTAAAAATGTCAAGATATAATGGATACATTAGTGGTTCACAATTAGAACCAAGTATAATGATTCTGCTTTGTGAATTACTATTTGGATAAATAGGAAACATTAATTCAGAAATTGTTGAGATTTGTTTTTTGGGTTTAGTTTTTTTTCTAGCATTTACCTTAAGGTTTAATTGATATACTAGCTTTATTCTATAGGTCGATACAGTTACTGTGATACCAAATTTAAATAGTTTCTTCAAGTTTTATTACGTTTGCACAGTGAGAAAAATGTTTTTGTGTTTTCATATTCTGACACCCATAACCTTTTTCTTTTTCCATTGACTGAGCTATGCAATCCAAGGGTTGGATGTATCAAAAGAATGTTAGTTCTTGAAGTCCATGTGTTGAAAGCAGTAAACATGGGTAAGCGTACAGATGTAAGTGACTTTGGGCCAAAATAATTTTTCTGGACGTCTGGGTCTCCAAGCTAGAGTTTCTGGTTCAGATGCACATCTTCATGGCATCTGTATTCCTTAATGGCAATCACCTCTGGTATAATGCTCCTACAACCCTGCAAATATTGCTCAGGGGTAGTTTGAGGAATATGAGTTTAACATGTTCACTTGGTCTCTTGACAAGTGTCTGTGAGATATGCTGTAATTGTGATCAATAAGAGATGTACTGTTAAATTCTTGCTACCTTGGAGGGTCTGAATTGTTGAGGTTTTAAAGGGGTTGTTGATGATTTAAAAAAATGGACTGCTAGTTGAGCAAAGGAAAGCAATCCCTTAAAGGGGTTTTGCCAGGACGTGCCTTATCTGCTAAGAAGCAATTGTAAACAAGCCACGCTGAGCTGAGAGAGAGAGAGACAAACAGCCAGAGCACAGAGCCCTACTTAATGGATCATGTGAAATGTTCACTCAAATAATCAAACTACAACTAGTGGATTCTGTATAGACAACACCTTTTCTCCACAGCAGCTTGAAAGCTTCTTCATGTTCTCTATCATCAGATAAAGCAGGGATCTACTCAGTTAATCACACTACAACTAGTGCATTCTGTATACAAAAGAAAGCATATTTCTACCCTGTGCCTTCAGCTCCCTTTCATCAGATAAGAAGTGTTCTCTGCGCAAGCCCGGCCAGCAGCTCTTGTCGGGTCGTATCTAATAGAAGCTTTTAAGTAACTAAGGGCAGGTAAGGCAGCATGTAGCTCTCTCAGGCTTCATTTTTTGTAATCACATGTATTTAGAAAAGTGATTAAATACCCATTTTGGAGGATCCCACGTCAACATTACATTGTGGCAAAACCCCTTTAACTCGCCTATAAAGCCACTGCTATTTCAGTAAAGGATGATGTTACATTCAAGAGTCACACAATACTGCAGCCAATCCCTAGCCTCAGAAATCACATACAGGCAATGACTGCTGGAGCTATTGATCAGCTGCAGTGTCACGTGATGGAAGAACCGGATGTCGCCGGCAAGGGAGAAATAGGAAGGTCCTAATAGGCAGTAGGGTAAACAAACACTTTTTACCCAAATGCAGCTAATACCTAATTCCCACACTATAATTATAGTTATTATAAAACCTAACTTTTATTTCTATTTTTAATGACCCTATGGATCTGGGTATGTACAAGGAGTACAAGCATTGTATATATTGTATAGAGAATGTACAACCAGTAGCTTCTATATACTGGTGATCACATCACACCACTATGATAAGTATTAGGATTCCACTGCAGTTGGACAGTCAATATATTCAGATTCCAGGGCGCTGTACATTCAAGGGGAGTTACATACATAACAAATGTAGAACAAATACAATGGTGACGATAAATGACTGACATCTGATACAGAGGGGAGAGAGGACCCTGCCCGCGAAGGCTTACAATCTACAAGGAAGGAGGGGAGAGACAGAAGGTGTGGGGCGGACATGTTTGTGGGGCGGTGTACTGGTGGTGGGGTTATTGTAGATTATAAGCAATCCTAAAGAGATGGGTTTTCAGGTTGCTTTTGAAACTGGTGAAAGTTGGGGAGAGTCTGATGTGTTGGGGCAGTGAGTTCCAGAGTGTGGGGGAAGCACGGGAGAAGTCTTGTAGACGGTTATGTGAAGAACTGGTAAGAGGAGAGCAGAGAAGAAGGTCCTGTGAGGAGCGGAGATTGCGAGAGGGGAAGTATCTGGAGATAGAGCAGAGATGTATGGAGGGGAGAGGTTATGGAGAGCCTTGTACACACAGACCTGCCTTGCCATTAAAATTCTAACATTGCTCTCACGACATGTCTTGCCTGAACAGCATCTTCAGGGGTAATAGAGCAAATGAGCACTGGAACGCTACATAACTTCCCATAGTGATGTCATCTGACAATAGACCAATAAGAGACTCTTGTCAAGGTGCTCTGAAACAATGGTGGCTGCATGGGTGAGTTGAGATTTTATTTTTATTTTCAACTCTTCCAATGAGAAGAACATTTTAAAAAAAAAAAATGGACAATCCCTTTATTGTCATCTTGGATGGTTCATATACCAATGACGTCTTCTTAAACTCAGACTACACAGATTTTTATATGTGATATTTTATATGTAGCATTTGTTCTGTGAGTGACTCAGATACACTGAGCAACACTTTTTTTTTTAGTTGTTTAACATTCATAAGACCGCTCATTGTATACATTTTACCACATCTCAAATTAAAAAAATGTGAAAACTAAGGGGCAGACATACCTTGGCAGTTGTGTCATAAATCTAATTAGTAGCAACTATAGGAAAAGATATGACAGACATGTTATATCAAAAGAAGTGAAGGTCTGCTTTTCTTTTTATCATGTTTATCATATCAATCACGTTTGTATTTTGTTTTTTTGTATTTCATTATAACTTGGCACGTTTCCAGGTACATTTAAGTTCATTATACTTCTTTGTCTCCAGATCAAATTCTATTAACTTTTCTAAACTTCATTTTCTAAAGCAAAATGTTTTATGTTTCTCTTGAGGCAGCTTTAGCCCTTGATAAATGAACCCATGACATGGACATCATTTGTTATTAGAAATGAATGTTTTTTCTATGCAGCGAGTTGTTGTAAAGTATTTGCCTTGTATGTTAGGAGTCAACTTTGCCATTGCTCAGTATATTATCAATATATATTATGGGTGAAATTTAAAATTTTGAAATTTATATAAAACCTATTAAAAGTTTAGTTAGAACTTTCAATGTGGACTATCCATGGATTGACTGTCAGTGTGGTATCTCTCCGCTTTACATAGGCTGACATTACTTTGTCCTAGAAGGGATATATAGGTATGGTGCAGTGGTGTAGCTTTAATCACTGTAGCTCCTGTTGAACTATTCCAATAGCAAGTTTGAGTTTGTTTTTACTAGCTAGGTAATGAAAGCATCCATAAACAATAGCAGATAAAGGGCACATTGGTTACCTAGCCCCTAGGATAGGCATCCTCAAACTGCAGCCCTCCAGCTGTTGGGAAACTACAACTCCCATAATTTACACTGTTATAGATTATATAAATGCATGATGGGAGTTGTAGTTTCCCAACAGCTGGAGGGCCGCAGTTTGAGGATGCCTGCCCTAGGATGTTTGCAGCCCAGGATAGGAAGGATACTTTTAGACTTGTTGTGAACAACTTGAAAATGCATTATTTGGGAACATATTCTGCTTCTCATCATCTAACGCCAACATTTTTTAAGAATGTTAAGGTCTAGTTTTATTTCATTCTATTCTTGGCTAACCTCATTACAAGACAGAGCTTTGAAAGAATTTCTGTAATGAATTTGTCCTGCACCTGTGTACTGGAGATAAACAGTATTGTATAAGTAGAGCGACATTACTGGAACTCAAATACACAGGCCCCTATTTATTATTGCTCTCTAAGGCTACGTGCACACGGCAATTGTAAAATAACTTCAGATTCTATTGTAGAATTTGATCAGTATTTTACAATCGGTTTTAATTTACCACTTTTTTTGTGTGCGAATTTTGCGGTCAGTTTTCGAATTTCGGCCAGCCCATCAACATTGAACAGTACTATAATTCCCCATTCTCAATTGAAATACGATGGATTATCGAACATAAAAAACCAACCATGAAAAGGCTCCTCAAAAAGTGAACAAACCGCTGTTTTTGTGGTGGATGGATTATAGAACATGTTCTAAGTTTTTTGAATGGATTTGAAATCCGACCTCATAAAATCCGAGCCGTGTAGAATACAGCTTGGATTTTCTATCGAGGTCTATGGGGATGATTCACAGTCGTATTTTTGCAGATTCTAAATACAAAATCCATTTAAAAAGAACCTGTCACATAGGTTGTGCCCCCCTTGCTGAGGACAGCACAAGCTAGTGTCAGACCTGCTGTTTCCAGCGCTGTGTCCCTTATTCTGTAAGATGCTGTAGTCTTCGAGTGTTTAGTGCTCAAATCTGCAGTTTTCAGCCAGAAAAGTGATGAAAAGAGTCAGTTTTTTCATGCACCACCGACTTGAGGCTAGCCCCGCCCGCATCAACTGATAAACCTATTACTTTGAATAGGTAGAAACGTGAATAGCTGTCAGTGGGCATGGCTAGCCTTTGGTGGGCGGGCCTAATACCTGCTCATGGATAAGATTTGAGCATTAAATGCTCTAAAACTACAGCATCTTACAGAATAAGGGACACAGCGCTGGAAACAGCATGTGTATCACTAGCTTGTGCTGTCTTTAGCAAGGGGGGGCATAACCTATGTGACAGGTTCCCTTTAAAAATCCAATAGTAAATCACTGATGTGTAGACGTAGCCTTAAACTTAGACAACCAGTCTATAAATGCACCAGATATTTTTTGGCTTACTTTCTACTCCAGAATTTTGACGTATTTTTGGTGCAGCATGTCACATCACAGCCATGCCCACTTTAGTGCAAGACCACACAAACTTTTTGATAATACCCGAAACAGGGACAATATAGCAAAATATAACGACCAAAAGGGTAAAGTTACAAATCAATAAATGCCAATCAAAACCACAGTTACCCAAACATATTAAAAAAAAAAATTATTAGAAAATATATAAAAAACACATATACGGTATAATTCCAAAATGATTGTAACCTCCACAATGCCCATCGGGATTCCCCTGATACTTTTCAAAATTACACCATTGTTTCGTACCATTTGGGGAAAGGCAATAGCCAAAATTAAGCTAGCACACTCCAAAGGGACAAGCCTCGGGGGGTTTGTCTTTTCCAATGCTGGCTTTTTTTTTTTGGCCTCCCAAGGTTTTTTAACCGGGGGGGGACATCCAGAAGGTGGGGGGGGACGGGGAATACTCTCAGCTGTATAAATGGCCACATTTGTGCATTTCCGGGAGGTGGGGAGTAATGTTACGAACTCGCATTCACCCACTCTTGCCCAAAGTAAAAGGGTATGGAAAGAGGAAAAGCAATAATGGAGAGGGCGGGTGTACTATTTTGCCCTTTTTATGGTTAAACCCCCAAAGTTACGAATTTTAAAAAAGCTCCGAGGATTTGAAATTGGATCCTAGGGAAACTAAGTTCACCAAGTGCGAAAGAGGGGAGATGAAAATTTTGCAAGCTACCTCACAGATCCTTTTATAATACCTAAAATTTAGACATGCTATGTGGTTCAGGAAAAATCTTTGAATCCATCTTTCTACTTTGGGGGATTTGGAAAGCCCCTTTTTCCACAACTAAAGGGTGAATCCAGGGTGATTGGGCGCGCTTTCTAATCCAATGGGGACCCACCTTCCGGTAAGGCAAAGGGGAGACTAATATGGGTCCTATCTCGATGGAAAAAGGGAGGATATTCTTAGTCAAAGGCTCACTTTCAAGGCTTAAACATTTTTCAACTATGTTGTGACATTGGTATACCAATCTCCTGGATTCTTCAACAGATTGGAGCACGGTCAACTCCTCTGTCCAAGATGCACTAGAAAAAATGCGACTTACACATGATGTGGAGTGCACCATTCTGGGGCCCATTCTGAAGCGAGTTCTGTCCCTCCATAGGGGTACACATCCCAAAACAATACAAGCAGAACTGCGCATGATTTTGCGTTTTTTTACCGTGACGCGATTCACCTATACTTCCGTTTTTCTCTATGCTTTATTCGCTCATAAGCTTATCGCACCCACGGGTTGCAGTCATCTCCACCAATTTTAGAAGGGGTATAAACAAACTGAATAACAAATCCACTAAAAGGGGGGTGTATATGAAAAAGGGGAGACTTCCCCCCAATTTAAAAAAAATTTGGAATCCTTGGCTGACACCCCGGTCTCCCTTCTTCTCTGACCAAAAATTTTTTTTAGTTTTTGCCTCCTTGGGCGTTTAAACATTTGTAACTTTTTTTTTTTTTCCCAGTGACGCATTTGGGGATGAGGCCTCTTTTATTCGAGACTTTGACTTTATTGGGGAATATTTTTTAAGTTCACTATAAATAATTGCAGTACTTTTTTTTAAATTTTTTTATTTATTTTTTTTTTTTACACCATTTTCCATTTTTACACAATAACTTTTTGATTAATTCTACAGTTTTACCGTCGGGGAACCAATATTATAGGGTTTTTTGTGTGTGTAATTTCTCACAATTTTTTTTTTACTAAATATTTTTTTTTATTTATTTTTTTTTAATTTTTTTTTTCTTATACTTTTTCTGTTCTTTTTAACTTTTTTTTTGACCCCATGAAGGGGGAACTGTTTTTTCTTTTTTTATTATTTTTTTTTTTACACTTTTTTAATGTATTTTCATATTTATATAGAAAACATTTTAATTGTGTCACTTTTTCAGAGGGGTGATTAGGACAGCACACAGGGTGGCCTGATCACTGGCTTGTTACACAGCCAGCTCTGGGCCCTCAGCCCCCAGGGGTGACTGTGCAGCCTTTTTCCCCGGGCTCTGTCGGGGCACCGGGGGGTTTTCCCACACCCAACGAGCAGGGGACACTTTGATTGCGCTGCGGGAACGCACCACCCAATCAAAGGGGTTAAAACACCGGGTTTGCGGAGGTTTTCTTCCCCTCCCCGGTCCACAGGGAAGCCTGAATCAGGGTTGTATTCAGCCCCGACCCCCAGCGCTAAAGACGTTGCTGCAAAAACAACGACCCCACCGGCCGACGCTAAAGACGGGGCGCAGTCGTTAAAAAGTTAAGAACCTTTATTTAAATTTCTTTTACGGGGAGTGGAGTAGTTTAGGGCATGTAAAGGGGGGGGTCAAAAACTAGGAACCTTTAGTTTTGGATGCTTTGAAAAAATCTCAGGGTTTTGCTTTGGTTTTCTGTTTGTGGGGGAGGGGGGGTTCTTTGTTTCTGTGTCTTGGATCTCTTTATGAAGTGTCACAATGGAATTATTTAATCATCTTTCTATATATGTATAGCTTGAACTTTGTATTTTTATTGCTGAGTTTCTACTCTTGAGAATTGTAGTGTTTTTATATGTAAATTATTACTGACAATCTTGTTGCTGTAACTCTTAAAAGTAGAAAACAAGCCATGTAAATGACTAGATTCATCTTCCTTCAGAACAGAGCTTCTCCTTTTGGAAACAAGGTTCAAAGTTTCAAACTGTGTGGGAAATGTAGTATTTCCCTTTTATAAAAGGCTGGCTCCTAGCATGGCTGAGGCAAGAAGTGGGACAATGAATAACGATTCATACACTGTATAACTGTGATTATGCTTTCTAGAAGTATGTTCTGTCCAATACGAGTAAGCAATAGCTAGTTTCTAAATGCACCAGTAGCAGAAAACTATTATTAACCAGATTAGTTTGTTTACTAGAAGTCATAAATTGTAACTAAGCAACATGTTATCTGGATTAATCTACTTGTAAAAGAAAAGGAGCCTTCTGTATTATTTCAATGTATCCGACTTCATTCTTCATGTTTAATCTCGGCTGTGCTCCTTTCACACTGGAGTCATGGCCTCCGTTATTACAAGAGAAGAATAAATTTGTCTCCAAATAACCTCTTATCAGTGAGTTGTTGTAGAAAACCTGTGACTTCCAAATACATTGCATTTAATGTAACCATTCCAGTGAGAGGGCTCTGAAATATCTCTTGCAGTTCATTATTTCATTCTTCATGGCTGGATGCTATGGACCTGTTGACAGAGTTGTGACTAAGCTTTCCCTTTACTGGAAAAGATTCGGGTTGCTTTTCTTTAGCCTGTACAAAAAATCCTTCCAAACAAAAATTTGGGTTTTACCATCTCGTCACATAGCAACTTTGGCCCCCAAAGCTCCTACACATTAAGGTAGAATATTTGGACTACAAGGGCTTGTCCCCACGGCACAGGTTTTCAGTCGGTTTTTACAGACAGTTTTCGAGTTTGATGAGCGTCTGTAAACCGACTTTCAATCGTTTACATTGATTTAAATAGAAAATCCGGGAAGTAGTCTTCACTGAATGGTTTCCTCCGGACGGTTTTTGACACCGGATAAAAGGGAAAAAATTAGAACATGTTCATTCTTCCGCCCCTTTTCGGGGAAACATGAACATGGGGTGCAAAGGAGGACGACTTAGTCCGCAAACCGCAACAAAAAACCTCCCCCTTGTCCAAAAAAAAAAAATACCGGGCGGAAAAAACCAACCAGAAAAAGTCTTTGCAAGGAAAGGCCGGGGGCCGGGTGCGGGGGCCGGCCCCTTTGGGTAGGCCCCATGACCCGGCGCCCGCAGGGCGTGAGGTCAGGGAAGGAGTTACGCGCGCGGCAGGGGGGCGGGGCCGCATGCGAGGCCGCATCCCGTGCCGTGCCCCGGGCCGTTGTTAAGGGAGCGAACGCGATTCAGGGGGGGGCCGGGCATATAAGGCCGAGTCCCCCCTGCGGCTGGCAGTTAGGGGGGAACATTCAAACTTCCCACCCCCCCTCCCTTTTGGTGTTGGGGGGGGGGGGGTTTGGGGGATCGGGACACGGGAGAGGGATTTTATTGCGCAGGGGCCCGGGCGGGTTTTTGGGGCCTTGGAGGTGGTAAAAATTAGTGGGATCAGGCTCCGCTTGGCTCCTGGTTGATGACCGGGCTGGCAAAGGGTTTGGGGGCTCCCGGGGCAGAGGCCGGGAGCGCAAGAAGGGTTAGCCCCAGGGGTGGCTTTTGGGGTGCCCTGAAACCGGGGGTTTAGGGTTGGGCAATGGCTTAGAGAGAAGGAGGAGGAATTTTTGCCAGACCAAGGTTGGTTGAAAATCAACTCCCAAGACCTCAGCCCCAAGTTTGTTAGGGAAAAGTGTCAATAGGTTTTTTTGGGGGAAAGGGATAATGGAAAATGGGGATTTCAGAGTTCTTTTAAAACCCATTGTCTGTAAGGTATTTTGTTACTTTTTTTGAAATAAAAAGGCTCTGTGGCCAGTTTATCCAACCCCTTCTCATGTCTTTTTGAAATAGGGGGGTCAAGTGGGTGTGGGTACTTTGGTCATGGTAGCCAAGATAGGGGCCCGCAAGGGGCAGCACCAAAAAGGGAAACCGTCAGGTGTTTTTTTGCTACACTTTCTAGAGCAGAGAAATTAAGAGGGAGAAAATTCTGTGAATACAGGTCATAGCAGGGTTTTTTGAGTAAAAATCAAGAAAATACAGACCGCCCTTCCTTTAAAAGAGAAAAAGCGAGGGCCCCTGCTTACCCCACACCCCCTATGGAGATTAACAGCTGTCCCCCTTTTTTAAGTTTGGGAATAAAGAGCAGATTTTTTGTTTATTTTCTTCTGTTTCCCTCAGAAATCCTGTTTAAAAAAAACATGAAAAACCTATATAAAAAAGGGGTTCAGTTTCCCTTCCTCTAACATATACCCAAATATATCCCCGAGTTCAGCCCTCCCCCTCTATCATATAACCCTATATACCCAAAAGAGCTCAGTTTCCCCCTCCCTACATATAACACAAAAATTTTCCACAGACTCAGCTTCTCTCCTCTACCCTTAAACCTTAAATATAAACAGAGCTCACTTCTCTCCTTTTGAATAAAACCCCTATATATCAAAGACTCAGTCCTCCCTCTTCTTAAAACCCCTTTAACAAAATCCCAAGCTCAGCTTCTCTCCCCTTTTATCAAAACCATATATCACAGACTTAGTTTCTAACCTCTTCTTTAAAATTTCCTAAAAATATCACATAGCTCAGCTTCTCCCCTTCCAATAAATTTTAACCCCATATATCCTGACCCAATCTTCTCTCCTCTATCAATAATCCTATAATATCCCCGAGCCAGGCCCCCTCCCTCTATCATAAAAACCCCCTAAAATATCACAGAGCCCCAGCTTCTCCCCCAAAAATCAAAAATCCATTAATCCAGAGCTTACTTCTCTCCCCCAACATAAAATCCTATATATCAAATAGCCCATTTCCCCCCTTTCACCCATATAACCCTATATATCACGATCTTATCCTTTTTCCTCCCTCTATCAAAATTCCTATATATCACAAGCCCCGGCCCTCCCTCTATCATAAAAAATCCTAATATCACAGATTTTTACCCTCCTCACCTTTATCAAAATAACCCAAAAATATCCAGAGCCAGCTCTCTTTCATTTACCCATATAACCCTAAAAATATCAAGAGCTCAGCTTCCTTCTCTAAAAAATAACCCAATTAACACAGAGCTCATTTTCTCTCCTCTATCATAAAAAAACCTAATATCACAAGCTAAAGCTTCTCCTCCCTCTATTCAAATAACCCTATTATACACAGACCCAAACCCTCTCCTCTATCATAAAACCCCTTTAAAAAAACCAAGCCACTTTTTTCCCTTACCCAATAAAACCCAAAAAAAATTTTCACAAGCTCATTTCTTATCATAAAACCCCCTATATTTCACAAGCTCAGCTTTTTTCTCCCTCAATCACAGTTTTCCCCCAACCCAGTCCTCGCCCCCCCCAAACAGGTCATTTTTCGGGATCTCCCAACAGAATGCACTGACAATAAGACTTCACCTTTTGCAATGCTAAGGAAACCCAAAAACATGCCCGTGGGGGTCCCTTGGGGGCCCGGGGGTTGGGGAAACCTCTGCTCTATCAAAAAACCCCACATATCAAAAGGCCATCTTTTCCCTCTGTCATATAAACCTTATATCTCAGAGCTCAATTCCCTCCCTCTATCATATAACCCTATAAACACAAGCTCACTTCTCTCCCCTATCAAAAAACCCTTATAAAAAAGGGTCATCTTTTTTCTCCTCTATCATAAAACCCCCTAATATCACAGGCCATTTCCCTCCCCCTCTATCATAAAACCCCCTATAAAATCAAAGCTTCAGCTTCTCTCCTCATCAAAAAAACCCATATATCACAGAGCTAAAGTTTTCACCCCTTCATTTAACCAAATTTAATCAAGAGCTCAGCTTCTCCCCCTCTTTTCCTTAAAACCTTTATATAACAAGCTCAGCTTCTCTCCTCTTCTTTAAAACCTTTAAAACACAGAACCCCAAGTTTCTCCCCTTTTCTACCAAAAACCCCCCTTATATCATAGAGCCAGTTTTCCTCCCCCTCTATCAAAAACCCTATAAAAACACAGAGGCATTTCTCTCCCAACATATAACCCAAAAAAATTACAGAGCCGTTTTCTCTCCTATATATAACCCAAAAATCCCCCAACTCCTTCTCTCCTCTACAAATAACCCTATATACACAGAGCTAAAGTTTCTCTCCCTCAACCCTAAAACCCCCTATCCACAAGCTCTGCTTCTCTTTTCCCCTTATCAATAACCTTATACCCCCACAGAGCTCACTTCTCCCCCTCTGTCATTTTCCCCTTTTATATCCAAGTTTTTTCACTTCTCTCCCGCTATAAATATAACCCTATAATCACAGAGCTCAGCTTCCCCTCCCCTCTATGAAAAACCCCTTTATATACACAGAGTTTCCATTTCCCTCCCTTACATAAAACCCCTTTTATACAAAGACTCATTCTTTATCAAATAACCCTAGTACCCACAGCCCCAGCTTCTCCCCTCTTTCATATAACCTTATATATCTCAGAGCTCATTTCTCTCCCTCTTCAAAAAATAACCCGTAAAATTTCATAGAGTTTAAAGCTTCCCCCTCCCCCCCTATAAAAATTTCTCTCTCTTTTGAGCCCATAAACCCCACCTGACGGGTTTCTCTTTAAAATGAACAATTTTTTGGTAAAACCCCCCTACAACAACCCCATAAAAAGATATTTTTAGTGTTTGTCTTATAATTTTGTCTTTCACCCAACTATGGCTAGGGAAATTTGCAGCAAAATATAAATCCCTAACAACAAAAAAGTTTTTTCTCCACCCTATACTAGCTCACTTACTTTTCTCTTTTTAATAGAGACCCCCCCTTTTGCTAGGGCAAGGCCCTGTAGTTTTTCTCTCCCTTGAAAAACACACAAAGGAAAACACTCAGAAAATCCCTAAATTTAAAAATTGAATTTAATTAAAAGCAAAAATTGAAAAAAAAATTTAGTTTCCCCCTTCCAATTTAAATCAATGGAGTTGGTATTGAAAATCATATTTGCCTCCATTCAAATAATCTGCTGTAAACATCAACCTACTTTTTTGGACTCCCAAAGGGGAAACGGTAAAAAAACCCACAGGGAAAGCGGAAGCTAAGGGAATTGCGTGTAACATTCCCCACCTAGTTTTTGTTTTAGAAAAACATTTACCTCCCCTGTGGCACCCCGGAGAAAATTGCTTTCCCGGGGTTACCACCGATCTGCCCCTCATAGCTTTGGGAAATCAAAAAACCCAAGTTTCACTTTAAGAAAAAAAACCGGGCCCTTTTAACAATAAATTTGTCTAAATGTATAAAAATTGAAATTTCTGTTCTGGTGGGGCAGTTTTCCCTTCCCGGGCCCGCCCGCAAAGGAAACTGCTTTCCTTTTAAATTTTTGGAAAAAAAAGGGAAATACTGCATTTCATAAAAAATTTTTGGGGGATCTCCGTTAGTTTGCCCCCTTTTCTAAATAATCGGAGAGGAGATTGGATTCTCCAGATTTATTGCTGAATTAAATGATCGCTGAGCAATATGCACCTGTCCTTGTCCTTTTTCCCGTTTTTGCAAACTTTTTTTCCCCCCAAAAAAATTTATAGTTTTTCCCTTCTTTTTTGGCGCTTTTTTCTGTTTTTTGGACCAAGCCCCCCAGCGAATATAAAAATTGTTTTTTTATCGGGCCGGGGGGAATTTTATTTTTTGGGTTTATTCCCGGCCCCCTTCCTGTGGTCAGGTCAAATGGCTCTCATTTTTCATGTTAACACTGACGGATGTCTTTTTAAAATTTTTTTAAAAATAAAATCCCTTTCAATATTTCCCCCCTTTTCTCATAGACCCCGGGGCTGACTCCCTAAAACCCCAAACCCCCTGACTTTGTGAGAACACCCAACCTCTGTATTTTGCTTTGCAAGCACAGAACTAAACTGAGGACAAAAGAGCAAAACGAAAAAAAAAAATGGGCCCCTTAAAAACCCACATTGGCGCAGCCAAAGGGCCTGCATAAATTTAAAACTAAACCCAAGGTGCCTAAGGATGCCACAGGGCTCGCTAACACATAACGGGAAATTGGCTTTTTGCCTGGGTCTGGGGTCCCCGGGTGAAATTTTTAAACAGCGGGATAAAATTTTCACTTATACCTTTTACTAAACCCCAATAAAAAAACAAAAATAGTCTTATTTTTCTTGCTATTCTAAGACAGCATCCCTTTTTTTTTTCCCACTTTTAAACCCCAAACTAAGTAAACAAAAAGAAGAGCTCAAATTGTCCAGAAAACCCAAAACACCCTTGGTCACACTTTTACATTTAAGGGGGGGTCTCACTAAAATTTTTTCATCTTCCCTCAGTCCTTTTTTTCTTGGTCTCGTTTTGAATTCAGGGCATTTTTACTGTTCTACTGTGGCTCCCAGAAAAAAGCCTGCTGTAGCAATACCCAACCGGGTGCTGGCGGGCCACCTAAAGGAACCAAAAAACTTAGCATCCCAACCAAGGACTGATGCACCCATCCCAAAAAAGGGATATCAAGGAATAGGTAGGACACTTTAAGGGACAAAAATTTTGGGCAAAGATCTTTTTTTTTTGCAAATTTTTTAACATAAAAAGCAATTTTGGAGTAACAAACCCTTTTAAAATTAGTACCAAAATTTTAATATTTCCCCGGAATAATTTATTTAATTTACCAAAACGACCAGTATTAAAGGGCCCCCAATTTCCCTATTGCTTTTTTTATAGTGAAAGGGGAATAAGTAAAGAAGGGTTTTGCCCCAAATTTCTTTTGGAGCGGGTCAAGTCCGAATAATTAAAAACCCTAAAACACCTGATCCTGGTTTTTTAAAACCCCCCAAAAACGGGAAAACATAACAATAAAACCCCTTGGCCCCCATAGCAAACTTTTGGATGCCTCCCAAACCCAAACGAACATTTCCCCGGGACCCCAAAAGGGGTTTGTCCACTACAAGGGATTGTTTTGTATTTTAAAGATTTTGGGAAAAAACCAAGTAAACTTTGCAATATAGCCCCAAAAAACAATGCCTATTTCTTGTAAAAATCTGAAATCACCCTTTTCAGGTTCCAATAAAACCAGACCTGTTTGATCTCTTTTTGATAGGCCCCAAAGGCCCCGGGTCGCTATTGCTAAAAGCCCCGGGTGTCCTCTTTTACCTCATAAACTGCAGACCAATTTAGCCAGAAAAACCCATAACTCACCCCTAATTTAAAAAAATTAAACTAAAAAAAAAGGACTAAATAAAAATGAATCATGTAGGAGAAAACCCCCCCTTTTTTAAATCATGCATTTTCCCTAAATCGATGTAGTGGAAAAAACCCCCTTTTTAAGTCACATTTACTAATATTACAATACAAATACCTCACCATAGATATCACCATCAAACTGCTACCAAACAAATCCACTATATCAAGACTAACAATGCCAAACAATAATCCTACTACATAGGAACCTGATTATACCGCCAGAACACGACCACAAATTACCACCACATGGTGACTGAAAAATACTGACTGAGCTTAGACTAAGGGCCACATCGGCCCGAAACGCGTCAGCCAGCCACCCCCCTGATCGCCTTCCTTTGCACACGTTGTTTTTTGTGGCTTTCTTCGTGGTTTTTATACTAATTCCAAAATAAAGGTGTTTTGTATTTTTATACACATTTTTTCTGGTGCCAATCCATTTTTGCTTCTTTTGACTGAAAAATACCCCTATACTATTACTGAATAAAGATCAGTATTCAAAGACCAATATTACCGCCATATAGAGGTATATACCAGTGTACACCGGTGCCCTACAGACTGTATATTACCTCCATACAGTGACCATATAGTGGTAGACACCAGTGCACACAGGCTATGCTGACATATAAGTAATTACATTGCAGATACATCTTGTGACTCACAGGTGACGTTTCTCTGACACGTCGTTTTGTTCTGCATCCGGTCCAGACCACCATGATGACTTCTCCCGGCCACGACTCGTCCCTGCAGATTTGGACTCAAATATCTTACATTCCTCACTTTTCCAGCACCTCACTCCATGCACCCCACCGCTGTACAATCTTCCAAGAGGTGGCAGAGCGGATACAGGCCATAGCTAAGAGGCACAGTCTTCTGGAGGGGAGGAACAGAGGAATCCCCTCTGGAGATTGTGTTACAGCTTTGACCTGTACCCCTCAGAATCATGTTCGCTACCCTCCTGCCTTCTCCCTTGTATGTACAGCGCTCAGTAAGCGCTGTACATACTCATTGGTGTCACATGGGGTGTGGCACCAGGCTTTCATCACGCCCCAGGCGACGCTGGATCTTCTTGGTCGTCAGCCTCTGCCGGCCCAGGAGATCTCAGGAGCTGTGTGCTGACGTAAACGCTTACTCCGTTCACCAGCTCCAGAACCTGGGCGCGCTGCAAGGAACATGGAGAGGTAAGTAGCTTTTTTTATCTACCTGGCTACAGGGGGCTACATGGGACATCTACCTGGCTACTGGGGGCTACTAACTGGCTACAGGGATCTACATGGGACATCTACCTGGCTACTAGGGGCAACTTACTTGCTACAGGGGGCTACATGGGGCACCTACTTGGCTACAAAGAGCTACATGATGCATCTACCTGGCTACAGGGGGCTACAACCTGGCTACAGGGGTCTACATGGGGCATCTACCTGGCTACAGGGGGCTAATACCTGGTTACAGGGGCAATTACCTGGCTACAGGGGCTACATGGGGACGCTACCTGGCTACAGGTGCAATTACCTGGCTACAGGGGGATACATGGGGCAGCTACCTGGCTACAGGGGGCTAAATGGGGAGCTACCTGGCTAAAGGGGGCTACATAGGGCAGCTACCTGACTACAGGGGGCAACTTACTGGCTATAGGGGGCTACTACCTGGCTACACTGGGCAAATTACTACCTACAGGGGTCTATATAACTACATAACAGCGATCTATATTTCTGCTTATTGGGGAGGCCTCCGACGACCTATCTAATAGGGGGCCGAGATACCTACCTATTAGGGGACCTATACGTTTACCTACCTAATGGGGCGCTATACACCTACCTAATTGAGGACTACCTACCAAGTTTTGGGGTGTACCTACATACTGTCCTAGGGAATTTAACTACTTCCTATATTGGTATACAAAGCAAGACTAAAATGTTGTGCACAAATGGGAGCCCCATAGCCGTTTGTGGCACAAGGGGGTTATTATTACCATTTGGGGTGCTATAAAATGGGGTTTTGTATAGAGATAGGAATTGTTAGAGACGTGCTGATAAAGTGAGGAGTCCAAGATGTTTGTTTTATAAATTCTACAGTGAAGAGCTGGGGCCGGGAGAAGTCGTCAGGGTGGTCTGGTACAGAAGGAGAAGATAAAGAGAAAGAGAACAACTCATCAGAGACGTCTCCTGTGAGTCCCTGGATGTAACTTTACTGTAATTGCATATGTGTCTGCAGAGCCTGTGTACAATTGGTATCCATCTCTGTATGGTCACTGTATGCCTGTAGTATTGATTGTAGTATAATGGTTTATATTCAGTAATGGTATGGGTTATCATTTAGTCACTTGTGGTGGTATATGAGGTCAAGGTGTGGTGGTATTATTCAGTCACTATGTGGTGGTGATATGTGGTCATGCTGTTGCAGTATTATTCGGTCACTATGTGGTCATGGTTTGGTGGTATTCGGTCACTGTGTGCTGGTGATATGTGGTCTTAGTAGTACTTTTAGCCTGGGATTCTGGTTTTATGTAGCAGTGTTATTTGGTAACTGTATGACTACTATTTAGTAGTTTTAAAGGTAGCACATTGTGTTAAATCTTTTTGTATATCTTGGATTTGGTTGATAGTGATACACTGTGTCACATCGTGGAGCACTATGTTACGGGGGAGGGAGAAAGTTCTTCATCCCGCCCTCAGTGCAATTTAGCCTAGATACGGCCCTGGGTAAGTATATAGTGTATTTTACCTCTCCATAGAGAAGCCTTTATACCTATTAAGTGTGTTCACACTGTGTTTGTTAAATAAGTTTTTGTGTACATTTTACAAACCGAAAATGAACCCCAAAATGTACAGTTTGTAACAATGTTCAAGTGTGGTTACATTGATTTCAGTGTAAAATATGTATGGTCACTCACACGATAAGTATTTTACATACGTTTTTGTATTGTTTAAAAAGGATGCTTTCAAAGAATTGACATGTTAATTCTAGATCTGTTTTACGCATTGAAAAGCCCATAGAAACAATAGGGATACGTTTTTGTAGATGCATTTTAGTATTGCAAACGTATCCAAGACGCCGTGTGAACATACCCTTAAATTGAAAGTAAAAAAAAACTTTGCCTATGAATACAAATTTACTTGACTCCTACTCCATAAAGCACAAAACCTACCTACTGCAGCCTTACATGTTATATCTTATGAAAACTCATGGAAATGATACACACGGTATCTTGATAAGAATCTATTGCCTACTTATTATTATGTGTGATTTATCAATCAGCAGCTTGGTAATGAGGCAAGTCAAGGCCAGTGCAGGTAATGTTAATCATGGTTCCTGCAACTGCATTCTCCTCTTAATTCTTCCTTTCTGCTTCCTTGCTTCATTGATTGAAGGGACAGAATCCCATATATCAAGATTCCACCATATTAAAGAGTCATTTGGTAATTTCTTAGTTAACCCTGTAGACTGCACACGAACAGTAAATGTAAATATTTTTACCATGTCAAACACAAAGCTAAAGTGTGGCATTATGTAATATAAAGAATACACAACTGCATAATCATTCCTATTGTTAAACATTGTTGATCTAGTCTTCAAGCATCTAGGTGATTTTATGACAAAATATTCTTATTTTACACAATACAATTTCAGACCACTTAAAGGGGTTTTCTCACTACAATGATTAGCTTTTAACATGTAGAGAAAGATAAATGAAGACTATTACTACAGTGGTATGAAAAAGTATTTGCCCCCTTCCTGATTTCTTAGTCTTTTGGATGTTTGTCACATGTAAGTGCTTCTGATCACCGAATAAATGTAAATATTAGACAAACATAACACAAGTGAGCACGAAGGGGGACATGTATGAAAACTGTCTGGGTGTAAGACTTTCTTTGTTGCCGATAGCAACCAGTCAGAGCGCCCCTTTCATTTCATATAGTGTTCTGGAAAAATGAAAGGGGCGCTCTAATTGTTTGCTATGGGCAACAAAGAAAGTCTTACACCTAGACAGTTTTCTTGCATGAAGCCCAAAATGCAGTTTTTAAATGAAGGTCTTTATTTTTAAGGGAGAAAGTAATCAAAACCTACAGGGCCCTGTGTGAAAAAGTAATTGCCCCCTAAACCTGATAACTGGTTGGGCCACCCTTAGCAGCAACAACTGCAATCAAGCGTTTGCGATAACTGTCAATGAGTCTCTTACAGTGCTCTGGAGCAATTTTGGCCACTCTTCTTTGCAGAATTGTTATTCATCCACATTGCACATTGGAGGGTTCCGAGCATGAACCACTTATTTAAGGTCACAGCATCTTAATCATATTAAAGTCAGGACTTTGAGTAGGCCACTCCAATATCTTCATTTAGTTTTTCTTAAAGGGAACCTGTCACACATTATACCCTCCTTGCTGAGGACAGCACAAGCTAGTGAAAGACATTCTGTTTCCAGCCCCGTGTCCCTTATTCTGTAAGATGCTACAGTTTCAGAGTCTGGCAGTTTGCAGCCAGAAAAGAGTCCAGCTTATTCATGAGCAGGTGTAAGCCCCGCTCACCCGATTAGCCCCACCCATCAGACAGTTATTTGCATGTTTCTACCTATTCAAAGTAATAGGTTAATCAGTTGTGGGTGGGCGGGGCTAGCCTCAGGTGGGCGGGACATGAATTAAACAGGCTCTTTTCATGACTCTTTTCTGGCTGAAAACTGCAGATTTGACTATTAAATGCTCTAAAACTACAGCATCTTACAGAATAAGGGACACAGCGCTGGAAAGAGCAGGTCTGTCACTAGTTTGTGCTGTCCTCAGCAAGGGGGACATAAACTATGTGACAGGTTCTCTTTAAGCCATTCAGAGGTGGACTTTTCGATGTGATTTGGATCATTGGTCTGCTGCATAACCCAAGTACGCTTCAGCTTGAGATCAAGAACAGATGGCCGACTCCAGGATTTGTTGGTAGACAGCAGAATTCATGGTTCCATTTATCACAGCAAGTCTTCCAGGTCCTGGAGCAGCAAAACAGCCCCAGACCATCACCCTACCACCACCATGTGTTACTGTTGGTATGATGTTCCTTTTCTGAAATGCTGTGTTGCTTCTACGCCAGTTGTAAAGGGATTTGCACTTTCCAAAATGTTCAACGTTTGTCTCGTCAGTCCATAGAAACTTCTCCCAAAAATCTTGGGGATCATCAAGATGTTTTCTGGAAAAATGTGAGACGAGCCTTTATGTTCTGTTTGCTCAGCAGTGGTTTTGTCTTGATACTCTGCCATGTGGCCATTTTCGGCATTTTCTCATTGTGTAGTCAAGAACACCAACCTTAACTGAGGTAAGTAAGGTCAGCAGTTCTTTGGATGTTTTTGTGGGGTGTTTTGTGACCTCTTGGATAAGTTGTCACTGCACTGTTCTGGTAATTTTGGATGGCCGGTCACCCCTTGAAAGGTTCACCATTGTTCCGTGTTTTCTCCATTTGTGGATAATGGATCTCACTGTGGTTCTCTTGAGTCCCAAAGCTTTAGAGATGGCTTCATAACCTTTTCTCATTTGTTCCTGAATTTGTAGATATACCCATGTCTAACTTCTGAGAACCTTTTCGTCTACTTGACTTTGTCAGGCAGGTTCTATTTAAGTGCTTCCTTGCTTGAGGACAGGTGTGGAAGTAATCAGGACTGGGTGAGACTAGGGAAATTGAACTCCGCTTTCCAAAGATGTTAGAAAAGACAGTTAATCTATGTTTTAAGGCGGGGAGGAGGGAAATTACTTTTTCCTTCAATAATAAAGACGTTTATTTTAAAACTGCATTTTGTGTTTACTTGTGTTATGTTTATCTAATATTTAAATTTGTTTGGTGATCTGAAACATTTAAGTTTGACAAAAATCCAAAAGTAAGAAATCAGAAGGGGCAACAGTTTTTTTTATCACAACACTGTACATTGCTTTGTTGATTTTGCTTGGTCAGGAGAACACACAAGGTTCTTTGGTTACTGACCATCTTTACTCACCTCTCCTTGCTCTTATCTCTCACTGCTCCAAGCTGTTTTCAGTCTGTCAGCCTGTCACTGGTGAGTCTTATCTCTAGCAACATACTTTGTTTACTTAACTAAATAAGAAGCTTTTACTCTTTAGAGCACTGTAGCCTTGGACAGTACACTTTATAAATCTCCTACAGTCATGTCAGTTTAACAGGGATAGCTAAGAACAGCAGAGCTGATATATCAATCACTGCTATAGGCTTGCCTGCAGTCTAACCAGGAAGTGTGAGCCTGAAGCTGGCTTAAAGGGGTTTTGCCACAATCTCATTTCATACCTCCGGGATCCAACTCTTCAGCTCTGTATGCTCAGAAGGGGGCGTGTGTGATTTGTTTAAATTGCATATCATGTGACCCAGCTGGATGACATCACCAGGCCATTCCTCTCAGTAGTCAAAGAAAGGTATGTTTATGTAGAGCATTGTGAGTAGCTGAAAGGTAAAGTTTTTGCCTCCAGGTACAAGGGTCCTAGGTTCAAGTCCCTGCAAGAACTAAACCTCTTTTATGTTTTTTTTTCTCTTTATTTCCTGATTGAGGTTACTTTTTTATTTATTTGCACTGTTTGACCAATTGCTAAGGAATACAGAGGGCGGGAGTAGAGTGACAGCACCTGGGGGTTGAACACTCAGTAGCTGCCTAAGAGGAGAAGTGATGTCTGCGCACATCTGACCAGGACTGAGGTTTCAGTCTTGGTCGTATCCTCTGGAGACGAGCTGTAAACAATGGATCACTAAAGGAGCAGCTAAAACAAAAATGGTGCAGAATTTTTAATAATAATGAATGGTGAAAATGTTTATTTCATTTGCAAGCTTTCAGCATCAATTTTAATTCGTGGCAAAACCCCTTTAATTTACTTCTATAAAATGTTGCCTGCCAGCCACATATTTCTGGGTGCAGTAAAATATGAACTATAGAAATCATAATAGAAGGTAGAAAATGTGTTAAATCTAAATATCTTTAACCTATTTTTAATTATAATTTCATGCAAAAACACACACCTGAACTCACCAGGATAACAGAGAGAAAGGTCCAGTGTCATTTATGTGGTAAAACAATGGATGAACTGTGTTTCCTGAAGTTAACCAACTGTATTTGGTTATCCTGGTTATCTCTACTCGCATGTAAAGTAGTATTTCAGTATACTAACTACTACTTTAGATACAAGCGCCAGGTGTTTCAGGGAACAAGCTGCACAAAGATCGTCGGAGGAAATCTCCTGCTGCAATCCTCTAATAGAGATAAAAAGTGTATATATATAAAAGATGTGCTCTGTTCGCTGTATAAAGTACCAACTTAATCACATACAGGCTAACAGACTAGAGTGACGTCACTAAGGCTGTAGCGAACGAAAGCCGAGCAGGCATACAAGACCTACGTGTTTCAGTCTGTTAGCCTGTATGTGTGGATCCCACACGCTGCCGGCCGGAGCGTATTAGCGGTGAACACACCACACTGTTTGTATGTTTTTATATATTATTTCTGACAAATCCACCAACTGAAGATTGAAGTGGCCAGAAACCTGGATTAATGCGAAGTTCCTGGCTGATGTGAGCATCGAGTGAAAATCTTTGGGGAAGTGTTTGCACTGTTAGGGCTCGTTCACACGGCTTATTTCGGGACGGATTTGCCGCCGTATTTACGATGGTAAATCCGTTCCGAAATCAGTTACAAATAAGTAACAGGCCATTTAATATTGCTTTCAATGGGAAATACGTGTCGTCGTTCAGACGACACATATTTCTGAGCCGTATTGCGCCATGGATTTGCGGCCGCAAAACGGCCGGAAAAACAATGGACCTGTCACTTATTGAGCCGGATTTCGCGACAGATTCACCCCATTTAATGAATGGGGATTGTAAATCCGTTGCGAAATACGTGCCACACTAAGTGACACTTATTTCCAACTGATTTTCAACTGATTTCGGAACGTATTTACAATCAGCAATCCGATGTAAATGCGTTTTGAAATAAGCCGTGTGAACGAGCCCTTACAGGTGTGTTTTATACTATTTGCATGGGGGTTGCATATTTTGGAATTTGATTATTTGGGGACTGCTTGTGATTAAGTTGGTACCTTATACAGCGAACAGAGCGCGATCGTCTTTTATATATAAAAGTATTTCAGTATACAACACTCGACTCCCTTGAAAGCATATGGTATATAGGAATATTCTTCAATATATGTACTAATTCAATATTTTTAGTAGTTTACCAACTTACAGTTTGTTGCAAATCATTATGCCCTGTAGTTGAACTTTAGCTTTCTGGTCCAGTTCTGCTCAATTCCTGCACTAGGTGTAATAGGTTGTCTATGAATCAACAGAGGATGAGAGGGAATGTATCTGGGAACTAATCCGAGAAGCTCAGCAGTGAAAAAGCACAATATGTAATGGAGGCCTAGTCTACAGGGGATGGAGAACAGGCTAGAATGGATGCCAGCAATGCAAGATGGGAACTGTAGTCATCCATCCACATATGTTGCCGATGAAGCCAAGTCAACTGTTGCTGCTCTGAGGAGGAGGACATATATATTTATATCGTTGTATATTATTGTGTTATTAAGGATACTGTTAAAATAGGGGTATATACCAAACATTACATAATTGCAAAACACGAGCATCCCTATTGGAATCAGCATAGCTGGAAGGACTTAAAGGGGTTGTATCCTTTCATGGCCTTCAGAATAAGGGGACAGTGAAAACAAGCAACTTTGCAATTTGATGTCATTAGCAAAGCTGTCTTGTTTTCACAGTATTCCTTATCTTCGTTTTCTGAAAAAAAAAAATTATCCAGTGCCGGTCGGATAGTCGGATCCTACCTCCTTGCATTTCATTAGCTGAGGGCTATAATCATTTACATTCTGTTAGGCCAATGGATTGCCCTATTAATGGAGCTTGCATTCCTGTCTCTCACTCAGAATTAGGGGCCGACAACAATTTCACTCTATACAGCTAGCTGCCTCCTCATTGACACTGCAGCTATCTCTATAATCAGAAAACAGCAGAATTGTGCCACGGTGCCTTAATGCTCCTGCGTGTAAGGGGCCGACAAAAATTTCACTCTATACAGCCAACTGCTCCTCGTTGACAATGCAGTTACTGCTACAATCAGAAAACAGCAGAATTGTGCATCAGTGCCTTATGTAAACATGAAGGGAGACCGATCTGTGCTCTGGATGGATTCAACTGTAGCAAACCTCCAGCTGTTAGAGATCAGTGCTGAGTTCATAGAAGACTGTTTAGACTGAATGCAGGCCTGTGGTATGTAAACAGCTCTTACAAAATAAGACTGCATAGGAAGAGGACAGTGATATGTGGAGGAGGTGGGGGGAACACACTGGAGCCGGCATGAACAGTAAATGGGCAATGATGTCACCCCCCTTCAGTTAAGAAACACCCAGCTGGGAGGAGAAAAAACGCCCCTGGGTTTCAGGAAGTGAGAGCATCAAGCTTCAAGAGAACAGCCCAATTGAAGAAGCGATGCATCCCCTTTAACCGAAAAGCAGAGGGGAGAAAACTACTGAGACAATGCACATTCCATCTTGTATCCCTAGCTACACTATAAAATTCATGCTATGGCAAACATAAATAGTCAACATATATAAAATGTTAACATACAAAGTGTCTTCTGCATAATGCAAACAGAAAGATAAGAAAAACTATTAGCAGAAACTAAACCAAACATCCAGTATAAGTATAATGTCAGATGCACCCCTTGCAGCTTTATCGTCTTATAAAGTCAATGGGGACGTCAGGTTTCAGATTGGGTTACAATGGCCTGGCTTTTCTCTTCTGAGTTTGCAGTAATACAATTTGTGTAGTAGGTCTGGTGAAAGACTTTGCAACTCTTTGCTTGGCAGCCCGTATTTCTTCCTTACAAACCTTACTGTCCCTTAGCAGTTAAACAGATTGGTGTTTTGATGCAGAGTGCATGCTGGTAGTTGATCGGAACCAATCCCCAACGTCAAAGGGGTTGTCTCACTATATTGATTCTTCTTACCTCAGTCCTGTTTTCTTGGTTTCACTTTGAATTCAGGGGCGTGTTTACTGGCTTCTACTTGGCTGCAGTAACAGCCAGGTCGGTAGCTATAGCAACCAGTGCTGACAGCCTATTAGGAGAGATCAAACAGGACTGTAGCTATAGTGACCTGAGGAGCTGATGCAGCTCATACTAGAGGGGATATCTCAGAATAGGTAGGACACTGTTAATGGACATATATTGCAAAGTGACTTGTTTTTGCAAGATCTTTAACACAAAATGCAATCCTTTTAGTGAGACAACCCCTTTAAATGTATGTTTTTGCTGTTCACGCTTTGTGTGATGGCTTCTGTGAGTGGCTCCAGTGTGAGCTTTGTTACTTTTACTCCTCATCTATAATTTGTGGTCAAGTATATTTTATCATTCTCGTAACTGAAGCATGTATGCAGTGAGTTATTTTGCCAGAAATAGTTTTCCTTTTTTAATCCCCCTATTAACCTTTTTTAAAGTGCTGTTTTGGGACCCGTGTTTGTTTTCTCTCATCTTTAGTTCCTCTTTTGGATTAAGATCTATATGAAGTGGTTGTGATTATCTATGATATCCCCTTTGATTTTTGCTTACTTATTTAGCAATCTTATGTTGCTGTTTTTTATGTTGTTTTTATCTTCTTTAATTAAAAGTTATGTTTTATAGACTTATGGTACTGTGATACAATGAGTATGATATTAACAATATGTCTCGCAGCACGAATGTTCCTGAGCTTTAATCATACCTGCTGTGAAGTGCCTACCATGGTGTTTGATATGTTCGTGCTTAGTAAGCAAGGCAGCGACATGGTTATTGCAAGGTAATATTAGTGAATTTAGTAGTGTTTGTTCCCTATTGTTGAACTGAATGCGCTTGGGGTTACAGTATGGTAGAGAAGCAATACACTGGTTTCATGTACCTTCAAACAATTCCTGATCTTCATGAATTCTTGGATAAAAGGGTCACTTTTTCATCAGTCTTGATAGCTCAGGAAGCTAGAGTTTTAAAACTGTTAATATTAATGTCCATGTCACAGCTACAGGTTTATATAACATACAGAAATGCCATACTTAGGACACTTTCCTTTAACCCCTTAGGGTCCAGGCTCCACCTCCATAGAGCCATAACTTTATTTTTTACATCTACATTGCTTGTTTTTTGAGGGACAAGATGCACTTTTTAATGGAGCCATTGACTGTAGCATGTAACAAACCCCTCAAAAATGCTATATGGGGTGGATTATGAAAAAAACGCAGTTGCGCCATTCTTGCAGGGGTTTAGTTTTTTAAAGTTCACTGTTCAGTGTAAGTGATGTGTTATCTGTATTCTGTAGGTTGATACGATTCCGGTGATACCGAATTTATAGAGGTTTTGTTTTGTTTTAGTACTTTAATAAAAACAACTTTTTCTATTTTTTACATTTCTGCTGAAATACCATTTTCTGTAACCAATAGCTAGTGAGGGCTCATTTTTACGGACTGAAATGTAAATTTTATTGGGACCATTTTGGGATACCTGTGACTTTTTGATCACATTTTATTCCAATATTTTGTTGACATGCACCGCCAAAAAAACACAATTTTGGCATTTGGTATTTTATTTTCTTCTATGATTTTCACTTTATGGGATAAATTATGTTATTTTTTAACAGAGCGGATGCCCAATTTGTGAAGGAGTTAGTACTATAGTGATTTTGACATTGTCTGAAGAAAGGGGTGTATCAATTGCCTAACATATTGGTTTTTAAAGGAATGCACATGGCAAGGTCTGCGTGTTTTGCAGACATGTTCTATAAAAATCTATATAGTTTTTGAGCATAAGGAGCTTATGAGGGCCATTATCTTGCTTGTGTATGTCATGAATTCTTGTCCTATTTCAGCACAGGAGAAACATGATGTTAGTATTCTCTAAAGCGGTGGTATGGTGTTTACAATGTGTCCCTGGTGGTAATGACAGCATGCGGAAGTGGGAATTTCATGCTAGAGGCCTGTTATCTCTTCCTATTCAATTAGGGTTAGGCCCGATGCAGCGCTTGACACATATGGCTTAAACCATGTCCATAAACGGTTGGTGTAAGTTTCAAATTCGTTAATAATGGCCACATGATTTTGCAGGTAAACAGCAGTTTTATCCCCAAACTGAAGCAGTCTATAACAGTTGTAAAGGTGCTGCAGTTTGGTAAAACTGAGGTTTACCTGCAAAATTGTGCATCCATTAACAGTCTATTTGAAAACTACACTTTGGATGTAGATTTGCGTACTGTTGCTCTTTATGGCATCATCCTTGATGTTGGAAGAGGCAGTTGGATGTTAGCTTTTACCAATGCTATGATAAAGCTGCTTGATTTTCTTCCTGTAGTGGAGCCTGGATTTCTCACCAAAGTATAAGGTGGGAAATCTTTTATGATGAATAACGTGAAAGCCTTGGGTTGGCTAGGGAACGATTAATCCAGTCATCTAGGAGAGCATGCATTCTACCACCTTTCTCTGAATGCCTGAACCAGGCAGATTTTGGAACAGGAATTCCAGCTTTCTCCAGATCAGCTCAGTACATGTTGATGTTATAACAATTGCTGCTTGTTCTGAGTATTCTTTTATTAATTTTTTTAAAATCAGATTTTATTTAAACTAACAGTGTGTTGCATGAACAAAAGCAATCCGTTTACAAAAGAACCATACAATCAAGTGTGACAAGCAGAGTTATGGTTTCTGAAATAAACGATGAGCAAGACAACTCCCTACCCACATACTACACAGAGCAGTCAAAAAATAAAGAACTGAAAGAGAATTGAGGAATGTATCATGCAGCACTCCTCAGAGTAACCTGTACAATAGGGGTGCATCCTTAGTAGACATACAAGAGGAATGGTCCCAAGAGGATGGTGCCTTCCTAGAAGATCTTGAATTATAGACAGTAAAACTAAGTGAACAGCAGACACTACCACATTCAGAGCACGTAACAACAACCGCACTTTCTAGTCTCTAGTAAAATGTTATTATGGGGCACAACACTTGTAGCACACTCCATATTTCTGAAGACAATCTTGATGTTCTTGAATAGGTTTTTTCTACTAAATGCCTGCCACTTTTTAACAATATGAGGATTGCTATAGATGTGAGCAGGCAGTGCAAGGATTTGAGAATCATAACCAACAATATCCTGGGAACCCCACTAATGATGAGAGTCTGGGTCTGAAAGGAGCTGTGGTCGCACATATGCATAGGAGCTCAGTGATCAATGTTATCGGTGGAAAAAACCCTTTATGAGGATAAACAGCTTTATGAGCAGACATTACTGACCTTTTATAGAGAGCGCTCTGATGCAGACTTCCCATTACTACTATCGGATCATTTAGGGGACATTCACACGACAAGTATTAATTACTCATTGGATTCTGCCATTGAATACTGCATCTTCAACGAGTATTTTACATGGTATGGCACATGGATTTAGGGTCCTTTTTTACTTACTGTTTACAGTTAGAAACAAGTCCCATTCAGTTCTATGTGGTTTTGGACATGGAACCACATTTTAAACCACAGACAAATGTTTTGTGTGTGTTTTACATGAGGTTGTTAGCCATCCCCATTGACATCAATAGTAAATTTCATTGCATTTTCCGCATGCAACCAAAAAATTAGCATTTCAAAGTTTTTCTTTTACCTTGCATTGGTATTGAAAACCGACTGCAAAAATATGCATTGTATGAAATATAGCGCATATTTATATTGTAGTCAATGGGAATGGTTTTCTTTCAGCTTTAGACAAGTATTTCATATCTGAATCCAATTTAAAATTCTTGTTGTATGGACATAGCCTCGTAGAAATCTGCCTTGGGAGCTACATGTTTTTTAGCTTCCAAAGCCCTGTATTTTTCCAGACTCTGGTTCTGCATGGGCCATAATAAGTTGACAGCGTAACAATGAGCAGTGAGAGTTTACCTTGCTTGGGGTGATTTAGAGGGTCCTCTAGTATGTATGGAAGATGTAGAATCTAGGTGCATGTATGTGTGCAGTCCTAGCTTCTGCTCTGGTCTTCAGAATCTGCTTCTGATGGCTTAGGAGATTCAGCCTAAGTTTAGCAGAGATCATTCTACAGATGTAGCAAAGTTAAAACGGGTTGCCCATTTCATATAAAAATTAAATAATCACCTCCTGCAAGTAAACCGCTTCGAAAAGTGATGTAAGAGTGATATACAACCAAAATCAAGACAATCAGCAGTACTGCACCAAAACCTAAAAAAAAGTAGGGTACAATGCTCCAAACCCATGAATCTTTGGAGCAATACATAGCATCTGGATGCTGCTTCTTTTTCTATTTTTGTAACGGAGTAGAATGTGACTGCTGCAGCCAATTAGCAATTGTAGTGGTGGTGTCCGTTTTGAATGAGAACAGAAGATAAAGTCAAGAACAGGCAGAGCCAATGCTGGAAATGGTAAGGTGAGTATAGGTTTTTTGTTTTTTTTTATTGGTCAACAGTAGTTGAATATTTCATTTTTGTATGAACCAGACAACTCCTTTACCTTGACAATTAACAGGCCATGATATCACAGCATAGAATTTTATCTAAATTTTTTTTATGTTTTTCAATGGCTTTTGTTGTGATCTAAGATCATATAACATGTGGAAGTAAGATATCAATGCTGTTGCTGACTTTAAATAAATAAATATGAAAGATTTCCTTAACCTTTTCCTATCCAATAAAAAATCCTATTAAATTTGCCAAAAAAAGGTTATTTTCAAGTAAAACAACTGTTATTGATATAGGAGCCCATACTGTAACTGCAGTAAAATGTCACATGGCATTCCAGAAATATATGGCATATTGCTAGCTGTGCTCGGAACTCCCATGTAGTGATGAGCGAACCCTAAAAAGTTCGAGTTCGAGTAGAACTTCGAATTTTGAGAAGTTCGGTTCTAAATTCGAGTCAAACTTGAACCGAACTTCGAACCCCATTGAAGTCAATGGGAGAAGATGTTCTGGTTAATTTTTATACCCATACAGGTGAGGAGAAGCTGCAATTAGCATCCATAACAGTAAAATGGATACATAGGACAACTTAGTGAAGAAAATTTGGCTCTAAGAGTCACAGAGAAAAATTCACAGGCTAAAATAATTCATTCCTTACCCCTTACCGCCGGAGCCAGTTTTGGCCTCTCTGACAGAGCCCTATTTTTGAAATTTGTCACTTTATGTGAGAATAACTTTTTGACACTTTTTACCATGGCAAAAGGAAAA